>JAUJYV010000911.1:0-25060 GCA_033995625.1 Ophyiulus pilosus
TTAATGGCATTTCGATTAATTTCAACGGGGAAAATTGCTTCGAGATACGAGCAAATTGACATACGAGCAAGGTCTAGAAACGAATTAAACTCGTATCTCGAGGTATCACTGTATATGATGGTGGATTTTTGGGAGCGGGAAAAGGGCAGCAAATGTCCTTCAATTTCTAGCGGATTTTCTAATTAAATCTTTGGGAATTGGACACCATGTGGATTAGGTCCAATTGATTACGCGACTCTGTTCGCGTTGAACTATATACCTAAATGGGTGTGCCGATGATAGGACTAACAGCGGGGGGCAACACGCCCATTCGTGGCGCCGATCGTGTGTGTGTGCCCTAGTAGTCGTTTTTAATCAGTGCCTGCTTTTAATACGTTTTAATGAGTTTTCAGGAAAGTGGACGTGTCACTGGAAATTTAACGAAATAACCCCGTTTACGTCTGTAATGCGATGCTCTCCAAAATTAAACCTACTTAAAACAGATGGCAGTCAAAAACCCCGAACTTGTGATAAGTAGACACAAGTTTTTAATTGACGGGTGAATAAGTTTCAATTTGTGGTTCTTAATGTGGTTATTATTTAGGGCCGATTTGGGCTAATCGTAGTCATGAGCGAGAGTACTGATTACCAGTACAGTGGAGTTGTACTCCGCAGTACGAGTATGTAATGGATAATCATGTGAAGTTAGTAATCAGACTCGGACAAATTGTACTCGTGATGAAGAGTACTGATTACGAGTACAGTGGAATCGTACTCAATAGTAAAAATTAGAGTACATGTAATCATTAATCATACGATTTTGGTAGAAGTCATATGAAATTAGTAATCAGTAAACTTGTGAAATGAGTAATCGGACTTGGGCAAATTGTACTCTTGAGGTAAAAGTACTGATCTACCCAAACTAACGAGTACGATTCCACTGTACTCGTTTGGGTAGAGTACATGTAATCAGTGATCATATGAAATTAGTAATCGATAATCGTATGAATCGAGTAGGAGTCACATGAAATCGGTAATCATGTGAAATGAGTAATCGGACTTGGGCAAATTGTACTCATGATGAAGAGTATTGATTACGAGTACAGTGGAATCGTACTCCAGTACAAGTACACTACATGTAATAAATATTCATATGAAATGAGTAATCGGACTTATACAAATTGTACTCATGAGGAGCGGTACTGATTACGAGTACAGTGGAATTGCTCTCCATAGTACGAGTACACTACATGTAATCAGACTTGGGCAAATTGTACTCATTCGAAATGAGTAACTAGTATTCATATGAAATCAGTAATCATGTGAAATGGGTAATCAGACTTGGGCAAATTGTACTCATGAGTAGGAGCACGGATTGTCATTACAATGATATCTGACTCAATAGTACGAGTAGAGTATATGAAATGAGTAATCTGTAAACACGTGAAAGCAGTTATCATGTAAAATTAGTAATCAGACTTGGGAAAATTGTATTGATGAGTGCGAGTACTGATCACGAGTACGGTGGAATCGTACACCAAATTACGAGTAGCGTAAATGCAATCGGTAATCATATCAAATGAGTAATCAGACCTGGGCAAATCGCACTCGTAAGTTCTGATTATGAGTACAGTGGAATCGTACTCCGTAGTACGAGTACACTACATGTAATCAGTAATCATATGAAATTAGCAATCGTACTCGGACAAATCGTACTCATGAGGAAGAGCACTCCATAGTTAGTACGAGTAGAGTACGTACAGATTACTGAGTACACTACCTGTAATCAGTCATGTTACACGAGTACATGTTCCATGAAATGAGTAATAGGGTTTCTTAAAGGTTCGAGGCGCCATTGAAATACCCTAGCGAGTGTTTCCATTATTTTGTCCACCCTTTATCTAAAACGGAGCTAATTTAACGTGTTAATTATTAATAGAGAGTTTGAGCCAGCCAACGCCTTAACGTTAACCTTAACGATAACGGCGGGAAGTGAGGAGCCACGTACTTAACTACCCAATGAACCCAATGAACTCAATGAACGTCATGAGTGCGCGTGACGTTCAGTTAATTCATTGGATACTGAAGTCCTTGGCTCCTCCCTTCCTGCCGTTAACGTTAAAGTTAACGTTAAGGCGTTGGCTGGCTCAAACTCTAATATTTGATGTTTAATTTGTAACACGTTTTTTTTTTGTGGCTATAAACGAGGCTTTTGCCCCAATTTGTAAGGGCCAATGTTTTAATGCGACCACAAAAGATGGTCTTCGGTCGTGAAATGGCGGACACGTGTTTGTCCCTAACAATATGCCCTAAACATGGCCGCCGCTGTATTATCAGTTGTTCGGCCTCAACCACAATGTTGCTTGTTCGGTGTTTTCACTTTTCCCGTCGTCGTCGTCGTCGTCGTGCTCCTTTTAAAAGCTGAATTTGTAGGACTAAATTGATTATTTGGTTTGGTCGCTATATTTTCCACTAATAGCCAATATGTTGCGCCGGGGGCTAAAATGACCACTGGCTTTTGTTTCATTGGTCAGGTGGGATTTTCCCTCCTTCGCCGATCAATCGGTTAGCCCCCTTAAGCGCCTTCCTTAATGGGCTTCATTGCCATTGATTTTTACTCCCCCCCCCCCCCCTCCAAAAGCTAAGCACTCTAGATACCGTGGCCTACGATCTCATCTCCACATTCAGCATCAGGCTGGGGAGCATTGAGACACTTACACGCGTTCAATAAGTACATGTGGATGTCGGTAGCAATTTTATGAAAGCTAATTCTAGCATATTCATACATGCTTTCAAATTTTAACGATTGAAAATTGTGCGTTTGGGATGTCGCGTTTTACCCCCACTCCTCTTGGGGTAGAATGAGACACGACGCGAATAAGACGTACACTCGTGATATATAGCAATCGGCTGAAAACAACTCTCAAATGGAAAACCATCGAGAGTAAATCACGAGAGTGTGTCTCAAATGGATAACCATCTGAGAGTAGCCATCGAGAGTAAGTCGAGAGAGTTAGTCTCAAACACTTGCACACATTCACGTGAGAGTAAGTCACGAGAGTTACTCTCAAATAGACAACATCTGAGAGTAGCCATCGAGAGCAATTCACGAGAGTTAGTCTCAAATAGACAACAATATGAGAGTAAGTCACGAGAGTCATCTCAAATGAACAATGGTCTGAGAGTGACCATCGAGAATAAGCCACGAGAGTTAATCTCAAATGGACAACAATCTGAGAGTAGCCATCGAGAGCAAATCACGAGAGTTAATCTCAAATATACAACAATCTGAGATTAAGTCACGAGAGTCAATCTCAAATGGACAACCGTCTGAGAGTAGCCATCGAGAGCAAATCACGATAGACTCAAATAGACAACAATCTGAGAGTGACCATCGAGAATAAGCCACGAGAGTCAATCTCAAATGGGTAACCATCTGAGAGTAGCCATCGAGAGCAATTCACGAGAGTTAGTCTCAAATATACACAATCTGAGATTAAGTCACCAGAGTCAATCTCAAATGGACAACCGTCTGAGAGTAAGTCAAGAGAGTTAGTCTCAAACAATTACAGACATTCATGTGAGAGTAAGTCACGAGAGTTAATCTCAAACAGACAACATCTGAGAGTAGCCATCGAGAGCAAATCACGAGAGTTAGTCTCATAGTCTCAAGTCTCAACTTACTAACTCAAATATACAACAATCTGAGAGTAAGTCACGAAAGTTATTTCAAATGGACAACCGTCTGAGAGTAGCCATCGAGAGTTGATCTCAATTTTTTGGGAATCCAAGGACCGTTAAGTGAATGTGTCTCATCACATAAGGACACAGTAGGTACAAATCATCTCATTGTGCCGTGACAATTTTAGGTCTTATTTAATGTGTTGTGAGCTTAAAATGGTTGAAATGTTGCAATATCGGTGGTTTCATCAGCACAATCTTCATATCTTGACATGACTTATCCATGAATTCATGATCACTTTTTAGCCAATGTCACGGTGTCCCGATTAACCGTCAATCCCGCGAATGGGCTTTTTGGACTTTAATAATTAGTGTCTTAAGTGTAAAGATGTGTCTCGATTAACCGGAATGCACACATTGTTGCGTGCGTTTATTGGATGATGTTGTACGTGTGCGTGGGGTTGTTGTTGAGTTGCCATGTCCTCGCCATGTTGCGCCGTATTTAGGTTGTTGTGTGATATGGCAATGTGCCTGAACGGTGTCACTTAATGTTTGGGCGTATAAAGACGGGCATTTTGTTAGCTTAAGTGTTGTTTGAGGGGAGGAGGGGGAGGGGGTAAAGATGGAGGGGAGGCTTTCGTTAATGTTCATGGTAGCGCGATGTAGCAGCACGGGTCAATAATTTAAATGCTTACAACTGTTGGTACACTCGGAGTAAACGTAAAACACAGAAAAGTACTTTAGTAATCAATTAAGCTGGCACAATAAATATGTCCAGAAGGCGTCACATCTGTTCGCCATCCTGTCAAAGATATGGGCTCCTTAATTCATTGAAAAATGCGCGACAAACGCGTTAGCAAAAGGAGAGAGGGGTGTGTTGTACTGCGTGCCAAAGGGAGCGGAAAAAGGACCCCTCTTTTAATTACATTAGGCCGAAGTAGAGAAGAGAAACGCTGCTTAAGACCTAAATGCCAAATGAAAATGCGCACCGAGAGGGAAAAATGGGGGTAAACACTATACAGTGAAAAGAATTTCTCATGGCATCTACTATGTGTGTGTGTGGACGATGATACTGCCAGTAGTACTGCTACTGTTACACGAGCAGCAATATCGAAGGGTATCGCGGAGGGATGGGGGGGGGGAATACTTAAGGAATAATTACCAACTCGGAGGGCAATTGAAAAGAAACAAATGGAGTCTCTTAATGCAATAGAAACGATTATCCATTCTAATAATGGCCAACCAAAAACGTAAGGAAAAAAAACACTAATTCAATTGAAAACAAGCCCTGGGAATGGCCATGACCATGATTACTCAACGCTAGATTAAAATGGATTTAAAATTGTGGTGCCACGACCGGAGATATGTAGGGATTCACACGCGCGAACTAAACAATACGATCCACACTGGTCAAACGAGATCATTACAGGCAAAGCAGCGAGATTCGTATGGATTAATCAGCAATATTCACGTGGACAAAACAACAACGTCCGTACATGGTAAAAAGCATGATCCACACTGATAAAACAACACGATCCATCCATACCAACCTAAAAGTAAGATGCACGCGTAGCAGAAGTCGTGATACGTATTGGTCAAGCAGCAAAATCCACACTGTTAAAACAACGGGATCCTCAAAGACCGAACAACAGGATTCACACGTGCCTAAAAGGAAGATTCGTGGAGACCACACAAACCAAACACAATATCCACACTGGTCAATCAGCAGGATTAATATTAAAATCCCTAACGAGCGAGACAACTAGATCCATACATGGCAAACGGCAAGATCCCACACAGAAGCTTAATGCAAAGATCCGTACTGACTAAAACGACAAGAGCCATGCAAATTAAACGGCAAGATCCACTTGTATACCAAACAGCAAGATGCAGTGATTCACAACGACAAAATTTTCCTAAGGCAAGATCCACGCAATCAAAATAACCGAGATCCACAGGAAAATGATCCATACGAGGTTAAACATCGAGATCCATGTTGTCAAAACAGCAGCGTTGGTTGGACTTACCCGGAACCGTGCACCAAATTCGGAGAATACAATTCACAATTATACTTTTTAAATGTTATTTAATTTAACACCGAATCAAAATTTAACGAATCGAAATATAGCAGCACGAAGAGGCCAACGATTAATTTCACAAATTTATTATATCCAAATTGAAGCGTTGGAGTTGTTGTTGTTGTTGTGTTTCTAATTTGAAATTCTATTTTTTGGCATGCTTTCGAATTCTATTCCTTTGGAATTCTATTTCTTTGACTTGCTCTGAAATTCTATTTCTTTGGCATGCTTTCGAATTCTATTCTTTGGCATGCTTTGAAATTCTTTTTTTTGGCATGCTTTGGAATTCTATTTCTTTGGCACGCTTTAGAATTCTATTCCTTTGGAATTCTATTTCTTTGACTTGCTCTGAAATTCTATTTCTTTGGAATGCTTTCGAATTCTATTCTTTGGCATGCTTTCGAATTCTATTCTTTGGCATGCTTTGAAATTCCATTCTTTGACTTGCTCTGAAATTCCATTCTTTGGCATGCTTTGAAATTCTATTTCTTTGACTTGCTCTGAAATTCTATTCCTTTGGCATGCTTTCGAATTCTATTCTTTGGCATGCTTTCGAATTCTATTCTTTGGCATGCTTTGAAATTCCATTCTTTGGCATGCTTTGAAATTCTATTTCTTTGACTTGCTCTGAAATTCTATTTCTTTGACTTGCTCGGAAATTCTATTTCTTTGGCATGCTTTCGAATTCTATTTCTTAGGCATGCTTTCGAGTTCTATTTCTTTGGCATACTTCGAAATTCTATTTTTTTGGCACGCTTTCACATTCTATTTCTTTGGCACGCTTTCGAATTCCATTCCTATGGCACGCTTTGGAATTCCATTCTTTGGCATGCTTTGAAATTCCATTCTTTGGCATGCTTTGAAATTCTATTTCTTTGGCATACTTCGAAATTCTATTTTTTTGGCACGCTTTGGAATTCCATTTCTTTGGCACGCTTTGGAATTCCAATTCTTGGCATGCTTTCGAATTCCATTTCTTTGGCATGCTTTTAAATTCTATTGCTTTGCACGCTTTATAGTTCTGTATCTTCTGAATTTCGACTGTTTAATACTGCAAATTGCTTCAATCATCAAGAAAGTAGGATTCGGTGATCCGCACAGACAGAACAAATTCATACAAAAACTAAATATTAAGATCCACGCAGACATAACGACAAGATCCAGTGTTAAACATAGACAAAACAATAAGTTACACACTGACCAAAAAAGCAAGATCTTTACGGTTCAAACAACGAGACCCTTCAGTGGACAATTTCTTAAGTTTTGGGTTCGCATCGGTGGTCCTTTTTTTTATCCGTGCATAAATTTGACAATTTGAAATGTCGTCGTCGTTGTTGTTGTCGTTGCAGCTGCAGCAGCGCTTGTGTCTGCTTGTCAATCGTTGTTGTTCAACAATATTCTGCTTCTGACATCGACTTTGGTATTGTCGATATGTTTTTTTTGGCGTTCGACACACGTGTAACGTGTTTGTGAAAACCTGTGACATGTGACAATGTGACATTTGTCCAATTTATTCGATGGACTACTTACTGTATAGTGAGTTTGACCAATTCGTCCAACAAATTTTTTCAAGTTGGGACTTTTCTTACACTTTATGGGTGAAGAATCGTCGCTTATGGTTGTGAAGTTTTACAAATGCATTCATTGTCTTCTTATGTCGATAATTTATATTTTTGTAGGTTTTGTTGCCTTTCGAATAACGTGTTTCTCTTTAGTTTTTGGCGTTGGCATATTTCAGGATAACGTCCAAACCTTTACTCGATATATACATATGCAATTTTTTATATTTTTTTTTATATCTATAATGGGTTATGTTTGCACACGTCTGTACCTTCGAAAGCACATTTTTCATCTCCGTAAATGAATCACCGAGATATTTTTTCGTATCCTAAATGTAAATAATGTATTGCGTAGATAGCATTTACCTGCGTGTGCGTGCGCCATATTATAAGCCTTGTTTGAACATTGAAATCGATAGTTGAATGTTATACCTACCTGCTTTCATAATTGCCTCTGCTATATTTCTCATATTGGATTTTAGTAGAGATAAAAATTATTCCATAAAAAAAATATATGAACACTATATTTTTTTTTCTTTCTTACCAAATTGGATTCTCTTCATTCAGCATTATGCTTTAGTTTTACATGAATATGTCGTGTATTTTTTATGTTCGACTTCATTCAGCTAATTTAATACACACTCTTAAGATCTCTCTGTACTGGATATACATATTTTTGAAAAAATCTATTTGCTAAGATACAGTAATTGACAAATAGCTTTTATAGTTTTAGCAAATAAATCCAAATGGAGCAAACAAATAAGATTCCCAAAAACTTTTCATCTTTTTTTTTTTTTACATCTGTCGCCATCTTGTTTTGTTTCATCGGGCTGCAACTTGCAGCAGACGACTGATGGTGGCGCCCTCAGTCGATGTAGCTGTGTACAATATTACAGCAGTTACAATATCTTGTAATGTTATTGAAATTCAATGTGCTGATTTGTTAGATCCACTTTGTATTTTTTTTACAAAAATGACTGTCGTGAGGTAAAATTGAGGGCACTGTCTTGTTTCACCATACTGTCCATAGATGGTAGCGCCCTCAGTCGATGCAGCAATGCAACATACAACAGTTTCAATATCTGGTAATATTAGTTCCATTGAATGTGCTGATTTGTAAGATTTTTACAAAAATAACAGGTGAGAGTCCTGATGTAAAATTGACGACACCGTCTTGTGTCGTCAAGCTGTTATCCTGTCGATGGATGGATGGTGGCGCCCTCAGTTCACGTAGCCACGCCATTGACAATATTTTGAATTTGTGTTGAATTTCAATGTGCTGATTTGTTACATTACTATTTTTTTACAAAAATTGCCCTTTCGAGAGTCCTGATGTAAAATGGAGAGCAGCGCCGTCTTGTTTCATGAGACTGTCATCCTGTCGACCATGGCATTGGTGGCAGCACCCTCAGTCGATGTAACTCTGTAACAATCAATATTGTCCAATCGCTTTTGCTTCGAATGTTTGGATTTGTGCCTCGTATCCCGATCTGTTTACTAAAGGAAGGATTATTGGATGCTCAGTGCACTCATCACGCAACATCGCTTCTGCCAACTTATCTTTTTGTATTAATTTTATGGGTTGCGCGTAAGCCAGTTTATCTTTCATTTCACGATAATGACTCGAATTTTACAACCGGTGTTCATTAGAGCATTGATGGCAAGAGGAACTGTGCCAAACAACGCGTACTCTCTCTGTATCTCTCTCTCACTCTCACTCTTGCCATCTATGTTGTTTGTGGTGCTAACAATGGCAAGGTGTGATCTGAGAGACAATAGAGAGTTTGAGCCAGCCAACCCCCTAACGGTAACCTTAACGTTAAGAGGCGGGAAGGGAGGAGCCACGGACTGAACTACCCAATGAACTGATCGTCATGATTGCGCATGCGTGGTTCTTCCCTTCCTGCCTTTAACGTTATGGCGTTGGTTGGCTCAATGTCGCTAGTGACACAGTTGTATCAGATGACATTCGTATCCGTGTACTGCAGTGAAGCTTATCTGTGGTGCAGAGAAGCTCGTATGTACTGCGGTGAAGCTTATGTGTATTGCAGTGAAGCTTTTGTGTTCTGTAGTAAAGCTTATGTGCAGTGTGGAGATGCCCATGTGTACTGCAGTGATGTTTATGTGCAATGCAGTGAAGCTGACGCGTAATACAGAAACTATTGTGTATTGCAGTGAAGCTCACGGGTGAAACTCACGTGCACTGCAGTGAAGCTTATCTGTATTTCATCTAAACTTGTGTACTGCAGTGAAGCTTATCTGAGTTTCATCTAAACTTGTGTGTACTGCAGTGATGTTTATGTGTAATGCAGTGTAGCTGACGCATAATACAGAAACTGTATTGCAGGGAAGCTCACGTGCACTGCAGTGAAGCTTATCTGTATTTCATCGAAACTTATGTGTACTGCAGTGAAGCTAATGTGCATTGCAGTGGAGCTTATCTGTCTGCAGTGAAGATAAGATGTATTGCAGTGAAGCTAATGTGTATTGCAGTGGAGCTTATCTGTCTGCAGTGAAGATAAGATGTATTGCAGTGAAGCTTATATTTGTTGCGGCCGCCCTGTACATGTTCAATTCAGTGGTTAAAAATTATTCATTCAGTGGTTGAAATTGGTCCATACGTGGCAATACCACGTACGAGTATATGAGGGTCCCAACCAGTATATAAAATAGCAATATTTGTCAGTTTGTCTTATTTCGTTTGAATCGCCTGCAGACGCGTTAGGTCCATCGTTATTTGGTCTTCTTCCTTATTTGATGCAAATAAGGGCAGTTTTCGCTCCAGTGGACCTTTGACGATGCTAGGGGCTATAGAGAGAGATGGTTTGTATGCGGTTAGCCCTCGTATTGCTTCAGTTATGCCATTATTCGATAGGAACTCATTATGGCCACTGTTGTTTCCCCCCTAGAAAGATTTTTCTCGGCGAATTGAGCGTGTAATGAAGCGGAAGCGGAGGATCTTAAACAGCTGTTTAGATTGTTGACCATTGTTCAGTCGGTTGCATTCCTCGCCATGTTAATAATGCTCGCATTCTTCCCGTTTAATAAGCTTCAAAACGATTCACGGAACCCAAAAGGGGCCGAAAGAGACGAGAGAAATATATATATGTATAGATGGAGGTAAGGCACGCATGAAAATGGCAATATTTACACGCTTTTGAATAGCTCAAGATCCACTCTCTCTCTCATGCACGATGTTTGTTGTTGCTCCACTTTTGTGTCTCGGTCACACCAACAATTCAAACGGAGATTTCAACTTGTGCTCCTGTACATATTTCTTCTCCTCTTTCAAATCTTCCTTCTTTGGATTTTCGGCCTACTTTTTTAGTCTAGTTATCCAACTGACTATGTTCACTTGTACGATGTTGCACCAACTGCACAACATTGACTGTTAAAATCCGTTCGCGGTTAATAGTTACTCTGCAGGAACAGTCGGGAAATTTCGGTTTTAAAAATGCAGTTATTCAGAAAAAAGTGCAGTTTTTGTGGTGTATAATAAAGCAAAAAAAACTGCGGTATTTTTGCCCTTTGAAATGCAATTTTTACAGCTGTATTACTGCAGTTTTGCTTCACTTTTATTTGCAGAAATGTACAGTTTTACTAGCATTCGTAATTGCGAAATATTTGCAGTTTTAAATTTTGCAATTAGCTTCAAAAATATTTCTGTTAATTTGAATAGTGCAGTAGATTATCGGTAGGGTGGGTTTTCAAATTTGGTATCAAAATGACATCTTAACACTACACGTACATATGCATAAGTATACTTGTTATTATTTTGGTGAAATTTAAATCCCCAAATGCAATATTAAAGAAAAATTTCTAATTAGTGTAATTGAATTACGAATTGCAAACTTCCAGTGGTCATTTTTGTGTTTTTTATCCCTAATGTCAGCAGTCCTGCATTGCACTTGTGCTATACAGGTAAGCATGCTGATGCTTTACCCCCGAGATTTCGAGGTTAGCTTTCCTGTCATGCATGTGTGCAATGCACGTTGGCTGCCATTTCTGTATTATGTTACTGAAATTATGTATGATCAGATACATGATTGCACATGGTTATTTATGGCACTTTCCTTGTCCATATATGGAATAAAATAATGGCAGATGTATTATAACTAAACTACCTATAAAATGCTTTTTAAAATTCATTATTAAATGTCATTAAGTTCAAAAACGACCACGTTAATTTTGTTATAAAATACACAACTAATCGAAAAACCACTATTATAACAAATTATATGTTACAACTTACAAAACTGCACTTGTACCAAAAGTAGCATTGTGTTTGTATATTTTTTAAGTACAAAACTTTGGCACTCCATACTACTCAAGAAATGTAAAATTAATCAAAAGCAAACAACTGCGTGTTGTAAATACACGTATACATTTATTGAAAGAGGTGCAATAAAGAAACTGTGCTATTGCTCATTACGCTTTTAATCATACTCTCGTATTCAAGCGTAGAATAAGAGGGCCCTACTTGATATCGACAAAGTGTAGCATGCTGAGAAATGAAATTGGACATTTTCTAAACTCATCCCATCCATAAAAGTTTTAGATGCGAATCCATGAGGGGCTTATTTACATTTGCACAAATAATTACGCAATTGAAATGATTACACGCCGCTTGAAAACTCGCACGCTCCGAAGCCTATTCAATGTTTTAAATATATATATTTTCAATTTCCGTCTTGTGCCTCAGACGTATTGGACCCACTTCTGATTTGCATGTTAGTTAGCATGCCGCCTTTACTACTCCTAAGTGTATCGTTTGCTTTTATTAACTCCAGTTTGCTGATGAACGGGAATTTCCCAAGGCCGTCATCCAAAGGGTACAACAGGGTTTCTAAATATATATATACATACACACACACAACGCTGGATTTACCCACGTTTAAAAATTGCCCAAAATAATAGTCCTACGAACGCTGCTGATTTTTAATTGTCCATCGTCAATATATGTATGTTAGCTACTTTATTCAAAATATATTCGTCTTTCAAACTGAGATCATAACAACTTGAAAGTGTGAGGTTTGAGCTTTTATTACTAGGTTTTCCTTGGGTCCTTTAGCCTCTACTCTCTAGGTTAGAGTATAAAACGAAATTTCACTTTATACGTGCGTTACTCATTCATAAACTGCAATGTACACTGCAAATTTACAAGTTATGAGTCCTTGAATTCTTTGAAATCTTTAAAATCTTTGAAATATGCTTGACGTTTTTTCAGCAAATTTCCTAGGCATCCTGTTTTGATTAAATTACTTTTCAACAAATATTTTAGTAAATTTTCATTTCGTATAATTGTTTTTTGATAAAACCGTTCAATGAAATTTTATACTATATCACGTTTGTACTTGATAGCCCGAAAGTAATCGTTGACAATATAACTATTAATAGGGCCCTAATAGGACCAGAATTGTCCTAGAAATGTTATTTCAATTTCCCACTTATTGTCCATGATGGTCATAGAGTACTTATTAAAATCATTTAAAAATTCAGTCTATATTAACCCTAAGTTTTTTAATAATGCTCGTATTTAATTACTTTTACCATTTTTTTTCTAGCCCTTTGCAAGTATAAAATTTAGGACCCTAAACTACTAAAACGTGAATACGTCGAAATTGTCATTGGGTTTCCATCATTTGAATATTCCTAAGTCCATTCTTGGAAATGTTCGTGGTCATCATCCGAATTGACCATAAACCTCATATATAAGGGCATCAATATGGTTATGCAGATGTTAGAATGACCGGTCCATTGGTGCGAATAATTTCGGTCATTTCCATACATAAAATGGTCAAACGTTTAACTTTTACGAGTTTAAAAAGTGGATTTTGAACAATGAAAATGGATGTAAATAAATCAAAAAAAATGCGTCCTAGTTTATATATGGAGGGCAGCAGATGGCAGACTCTCTGACCATGTGCAATCGTGCAATATTAATCTAATATATTACCGGGGGGTTTTAAATTAAGGAGTACATCCCCCCCCCCTCCTCCTCCTCCTTCATTGCATTAAAGATGGCCGTCGCCACCCATATATATATATATATAGTCCCACATGAAAATGGTTTCTTATTTTTATGTTTCTTACGATCGGGTCGAAAATGAATGACAAACTTCTGGTCGAAAAGGAAAACTTGTCTTGTTTTATGTCCATTAATTATGCAGTGGATTTATATAGGAGAAAATCCTTTAGAGATGTATCATAAAAGCGAGGCCGAGAGGCACACGGAGCCAACATTTGCACTTTACGACACAATCACTGCATACGGAGACGTATATTCAAATGCCATCTTAGAAACCATTTCAAAGTTTAGATGTGGGCCATGGGATGGAAATAAAGACGTACAATAAGCCCAATGACTTTAAGGAAGACACACACAAAAAAAATAGGCTTAGGCGAGGCGCTGCAATTATTTTTTTTTTTTACCAGAAAAATAGATCGAAGCTTTTTGAAAACTTCACGTTTTTTGAAATGTTCAAATTTTGAATTTTTGTTTACACCTTAGTTGTGCAAAAATTACTATATTTTGTGTGGATAAATCAGATCTGGACCGTGGGATTAATAAATGACCAATGAGTTTAAGGATGACAAAAATTTAGGGTTAGACGAGACTCTGTAATTATTTTATAAGAAAAATCGATCACATCTTTTGAAAATATTGACGATTTTTATGTTGAAATTTGTTTGAATTTTGAAATTTGAATTTTATTTAAACTTTAAGTGTGTGTAACGATTATAAATTCCCCTCGTGGAAAAATCATATGTGGGCAATGTATGGACTTTAGTGATATTTATATGGTATTTTGCATATATGGTTTGGCCAGAATTTTGGACATAACTGGACATAGCAGAGGCACATGAATTATTTTATAAGAGAAAAATTTATTTGATAAGAAAAAATGTCAAATCTTTTGAAAACTTGACGTTTTTTGAAATGTTGAAATATGAATTTTATTTACACCTTAAGTGTGTAAAGATTAAAAATATCCCCTTATGGAAAATTCATATTTGGGCCATGTGTGGATTTTTGTGATATTTATATGGCATTTTCCATATATGGCCCATGCTCGTTTATATATGACCAAGTATGGCTCATAAATGGCCCCCACTTGGCTTTATATGACCCATGTATGCTTTTCCACCCACGAACTCTTTCCAAACTATTGACATAGTAATTCGTTTATCAAAATTGCATTAAATCAATGATTCTGAAATCACATTTTGAATTAAATGATATCAATATTTACTTATTCGTGTCAATAATAAGGAGAATTTCGATGAAATGAAATGGGATAATACAATGAATGAAAACTTGGGGCCATATTACAAAAAAAACAATACAAATAATCTGCTATACTGCGCTTCAATTTAATCATGGTCAATTCAAACAAAATGATGACCAAAAAATATAATATAATGTGGATACTTCGGGCTAGTTTTTGGTGGTGGTTTTTTATGGTAAATTTTGAAAAACTTTAATTCCTTCTTCCCTAAACTGACCAGGTCACTTTAAAGCAATCCTCCTCTTTCTGAATATGACATGATTTTTACTCTAACAGGTGCAGGGATATTCCCAGCCACAACTGGCCCAAAGTTACGCCCACTGGCCCAAAGTCACTCCCGTTGGTCTAAAGTCACCCCACCCCCACTGGTCTAAAGTCACCCCCTACTGGTCCAAAGTCACCCCCACTGGTCTAAAGTCACCCTCACTGGTCTAAAGTCACCCCCACTGGTCTAAAGTCACCCCCACTGGTCTAAAGTCACCCCCACTGGTCTAAAGTCACCCCCACTGATCTAAAGTCACCCTCACTGGTCCAAGGTCACCCTCACTGGTCCAAGGTCACCCCACTGGCCCAAAGTTGCTCCTGCTGCCCCAACTGCAGAAGAATCTACATTTTACGGTATTATATAAAATACAATATGTATAAATATAAAAATTCATTATGAATGATGGTCAAGCATATGTCCTTATACGTTTTAGTCAATAATCGACTTTATGTAAAATTGTTCATGTGCATTACACGTTGATAAGTCGAAATTTAACGAGAGCTTTAATTATTTTGTTTTTTTCTATTAGATATTTGTCTTTTTTTGTGGGTGGGGGGGGGAGGGGTTCTTTTGTTCGCAATTGGATAGTTGTTTTGTGAAAGACAGCACTCGTAATTTAATAGGGTTTTCATTAAGCGTAGGCCTATAGGATGATGCTCACTATGCTACATAATGCAATTACAGTAAGAATGTTGTTAGCTTATCGCTGCCAATTAAATGAAGTGAAATTAAAGGACACAAAATGAAGGAAAAGCCGACGCAAGAAAACTAAAATGCATTGTATGCAAGACCAAGACGACGATCGTACAAATTAAGAAAAAATATATGCCATCTATAGAAACAGATCAAACATCTTGAAAAGCCTCCCCCAAAAAAGCTTAAAATTAGTTATAATTGAGTTTTTGTGTCAACCAATGCATAATGTACCTTTGGAAACAAAATTTGAATTTTTGGTAAAAATGTAGTTGTTTACTGAATACAAAATACAACGCGTTGAATAGTTGAGTAGTGTAGCTTCACTGCAAGACACACAAGCTTCTCTGCATTACACATATGTAAGCTTAACTGCATCGCATAATAGCTTCACTGCTAAACAACCGTGCTTCACTGCAGTACACGTAAGCTTCCCTGTAATACATATATACAAATTTGAAAATAACTGGGCTTCTTAAAGGGATGTTTAGAGCACAATATTTTATTCAAAACGGTTTTCGGTCAATTTTTCATTGGAAACATGATTTTCCTTTAAAAAAAAAGTGTGGTGTGTTTATAGTGTGCCGAAGCAATTTAAGGTCCTGAATTATTAGGATTAATAAAGATTTTCAGTAGCTTTGTAAAGTTTAAATGAATTTCAAAACTTATTCCGTCAAGATTAAATTGAAAAAAAAAATTATCCTTAAATAACATCCTGAATTATCATTAATAAATGTTTTAAGTAGCACAGAAAAGGTTAATTCAATTCGATGAACTATAAATGCAATTACATTTCTCCGAACACTTGTTTTATTTATAATGAATGTAGCGAAACATTTTTTCGATATTAATTAACGTGAAATAAATGAACGAAAATAAATTAGCGATAATAAATGAACTTTTTTACAAAACAATGCATTTCAACGTAAGATTCCAGTGTATAAAAAAAATGTTCAGGTATTGTTGTTTATGCTAAAACTAGTTTTTCTTAATCACTGGATGCAACGTGGAGATAGAAACCCATTAAAATAACATCAGGAGTTCAATGTGTTGTTTCTTGTTTTTCGACCTTTTTCAACGCCGTTTGACAGCATCTCTCGCACTCGTTAATTAAATACCTAATTCTAATTTTTTTTTCTTCACATCTTGATATGTAAAACGTAAAACCAACAAAAAATGTGCTGATAGAAATCCGTAAGCAATTGAGTGCAAGAAGTTTATTTCATGTTTATAAAAAAATCGGTTTTTTTTCTCACTTTATACATGGGCTTCGTGTTTATAAATGTAAAAATCGATCTAAAAACATACGATGCTCTAGAATTAACTCAGTGTCATTTTAATAAAAAAATCTCTCCAATAAATTTGAAAATAGGAAGCGTGCCCTTGCATAAAGTACCTTGGAAACAAAATTTGAATTTTTAGTAAAAATGTAGTTGTTTACAGTACACGTACTTCAAAAATGTACTGTTTGCTGCATTCAAACTATAACACGTTGAATATTTGGGTAGTGTAGTTGATGGGTTTGACGCAGCTTCACTGCAAAACACTCATGCTTCTCTGCAGTACAAATAAGCTTCACTGCAGTACACATAAGCTTCACTGCAGTACACAAAAGCTTCACTGCAGTTCACACCAGCTTCACTGCAGTACACATCAGCTTCACTGCAGTACACATAAGCTTCACTGCAGTTCACATCAGCTTCACTGCAGTACACATCAGCTTCACTGCAGTACACATCTGCTTCACTGCAGGACACATAAGCTTCACTGCAGAACACATAAGCTTCACTGCAGGACACATAAGCTTCACTGCAGCACACATAAGCTTCACTGCAGGACACATAAGCTTCACTGCAGTACACATAAGCTTCACTGCAGTACACATAAGCTTCACTGCAGTACACATAAGCTTCAGTGCAGTACACATAAGCTTCACTGCAGAACACATAAGCTAATCTGTAAACGTATAAGCTTCACTGCAGTGCACATAATTTGTATATATGGTGCAATCATGCTATTTAGCTTTACCAGATGTCAATCTATATCTTGTGATATAAAATATTAAAGTTAATATGGACTTCCACAAAATATATCGATGGTTACATGTTTCAAAGGTACAAATGCACCTTTTACAGTTTACATGTTGGGAGTATCATGTATGTCTTTTCCGGATATCAATCCTTATATCTTTTGATAGAAAGTTTGAAAGATATTGTGAATTTTACTAAAATATACCAATGGTTACACATGTTTGAAGGGTGGCAGCAATTATCAAAACATGTGGTTATTCAGCAGTTACGTTTTCTACAATTGAATGAATTAGATCGAAACAAGTCGATGATATTGACGAAATGTTTTAGCCAAATCTTTTAGCAGATTAATGTCTTCTATTCGTTGATTTCTGGGAATGAAAAACAGGATAGGGAGTAGAAAAACCGCTATAAAAAGCTCGGTGTTGTTAGCTTTAACCCTTATGGTGTTCCCTGATGGCCATCAATACCTTTCTTTATTTTGGACTTTTAGGTCCTTAAGCATGCCCCATCGCTCTATCCATTTCCTTTTAATTCTCCCAAGTGGTCGTTCGAGAGATGCTCTACATCCAGATACGAGAGAGATAAAGTGACGATTAAAGAACAAAAAAAAGAGGGGCCAAATAAAAGCCAAAACACTAGACATGCTCTTAACATATCCAAACTAATCAGCCTTGATGAAAAATACTCTTCTTCTTCTTCTTCTTAGGGTCAAAAAACACACTTGATACACTTCTACTACAAAACACCCATTTTTAATAAGATTTTTACTTACATTTTAGTCCAAACTATAATCTACTTTTTGCGTCTTTAGGGAATCGATACTTGTTTAAAATTCACTAAAGATTGCTTTTGGGTAGATAAAATAGGTAGACATTATTTATAGGGTGAATAACCAAGGCCGGAGACATATTCATAAAATGGCAATGTATCGAAATAGCCAATGGTCACGGTATACACTATGGTTTGGCGATGGTCAACCAACGGCCATTGAAAGGGGTAAATAAGGCACATAAAGTCTAAACAACATCATGTCGTTGATGACCCAACCTAATAACCTCAACTACTATACTAAGAGAGAGGGTAGATAGTAGACAGTTGACCATACATTTGTTGACCATAAATTCATTAACCAAAAACACGCACAAAAACCTTTTCCATGTTTTCAGATGTTATAAAAGCCAGAAAAAAAAGGGTAAAACTTGACCATTTGGGGAGAAATGTTGTTTGCACTCTTTACTCCCAACTAGTCAGAAAAACACGAGATGTTAGTTGTTGTCGTAGTTGTAGAAGTAGATGTAGAAATTGAGTGTAGAAGTAGAGTAAGATATAAGCCCTTTAATGGGCCTACAGAAGCAGTAGTAACATGAATTGGCAAATGGTTGTGGCTTTTATAAATCAAGTCCAAATTGCAGACTGGCATGATATGGCACACGTCAAGGGTACAATTAACTACATTTGGCTGCCAAATTATTATGCCTGGCCCGATGTCGCGATCTTTTACACTGATAAAAAACAATGATTTTCATCCTAGGATGTAAATCCTCATGAAGCAAATATATTTCTGGAGGTTTTTTTGTCTTATTTTTTTGCCATGTTTTTTTTATGTTTATGTAGACGAACATGCCATGCGTATGGAATAATAGATAGGGCTTTTTTTTTTTTTTTTTTGTCGAAACGTTGCCAGAATTATGTATACAAACGAGTTAATTCCGAGTGACGCACACCAATTGCTTTCTATGGCGCTGAATATGTTGAAAAAGAAACGATATCGGTATCAAAAAGATGACTATTTCTAGAAATTTCATTTAAGAAACAAATTGCCTTTTTTACGCTTTTCAATCTTGTACATTTGTATACACGCGTTGGTGCCTTTTGTTTTTTTTTTTAAAAAAAGAAAATACAATAAAGTGACAGTGTTACTCTAATGCAGTCGGAAAACGAGAGATTTTCAAACTAAATTGTTCAATGTTTCAAAGGGGATCTGCATGCTTGTCAACTTGAACACAAATTTCACACATTTATTTTAGATTAAAACTCAATTTGAAGGAATTAAATGGTTTTATATGCTTAACATGACTGCTGCTGCGAAACAAGCCGTTGTGACTGTAAAATTAAAGCTGCCCCTTAAAAGGGGGCAACCACTGCTAACTTGAAAGCACTGCAAGGAGTTGGCTTTCACAGCAGTGCTTTAAAGTTAGCAGTGATTGCCCCCTTTCAAGGGGCAGCTATAATTTTATAGGCACAATGACTTGTTTTGCACCTGTCATTTTAAGAATATAAAAACATTTAATTCTTTCAAATTGAGTTGTAAACTATGGGAAGATTTTCCACCTTTTTATTAATTATTTGTGATTATTTACACTTTATTATAGATTTATAAAATATTTTGAAATACATGTGGATTGTTGCTCTAAATCTTAGTTTGAAGTTATTAAAAGACATGTTAAATTGTATTTTAAATTGAAACTCAATTTGAAATAACAACAAATTAAAGGTTTTAAACCAGATATGGAATAGTCAGTGTAGATAATGTAATTTATTTTGAAATGAAAAGTCAGGGAAATCAGAAACATCTGTTTTTACACTTTTTTATGGTAATATCAAAAATTGAATTCAATGTAGTTTATTTATTACACGTTTTATTCAAAAACGAGTGGGATGATCAGGGATAATTATTTTAAAATATCATTTATCAGATGTAAAACTTAATTTGAAGTAACCAAAACAAATTGTCTTAAAATGACACCTGCAAATTCAATATCTATTATAATAATTCAGCTGTGGAGGGTCATCCATAAACGTGATATTTGTTTTGTAAATGACGAAACATGTGTTTATGATAGATGCCAACATCGTTCATAATGTTACCTATTACAATAATTGTGCCCACATTAAACTTCATGATATTACTAAAGCAAAACGTTGTTTTTTGGTATGTTTTGGTTCTTGTAATTTCCTCCATTTTGGAGTCAGTTGCTCGGAAATATAATTATAAAAATGCTAGCTTATGAAATGTGGCTATAAAACACCAGCTTTTATATACGACGTTAACTTATTTTAATGATCTAAAAAGTTGCGAAACCTAACTCGTTATTGTTTCACTCGTTTTACTCCAAACTTTTCCAACGGTCTTTTTACGTTATTTCTGCTTACGTTACGCGACATATGTTTAAACTCAGGGATGCTTTTCATAAATGTTGTGGTCCATTAAGCGTATTATTTTTATTACGCTTTATACGCCTGTTATAACAAAATGTATTATTCGCCATTTAATGCCGCGAAAAATACACGCGTTTTTCACTAAAAATTCAACGTTATTTACACCTTTTTCTTCGTGGGTTTTTCAAACTTTTCTCATTTTTAGAAATTTTAAATTAAATATCTAGGCGCTGTACCTTTTATTTATTTTTTCGAGGTGCTTTACCACTTGAGAGAAATCCTGACGAGATGCTCTCGATAGCAGCTCTCACCAATCCTCGCTGATGGCAACTCTCAAAATGCTTTGTTTGAATTTGAGAGCAGCTGTCGAGAGCACATCTACATATTAAAGATGAGTTTCCACTTGAGATTGATTACTCGCGATGGATGCTCTCAGGTAGTTTTCTGTTTGAGAGCATTTCGTTAAATATCTCTCGAAACCGTGTCCAATCGCGGAGAGTATACATTAAAGATGACGTTTTCGGTCTAGCTCTCGATAGTTGCTCTCAGAATTCGTATTTTGCGAGCTGCTATCAGCAAGGCCAAGGATTGGGTATTCACTCTCGGAGAGTAGAATCGTCATTTATTTGCACGTGCTAACTCTCAGAGGTGAGTCCATTGGCGAGATTTGTTATAGAGAGCATCTCGAGAGGGCTGTATTAGATACATTAAGTGTTACATTTAGTTAATTCGTATTTATAAACATAGTTTTTTTAATTTTGGAGGATATAAATGAAAATGTAGCTAGTCTTAAGCACACGTAGTGTTGTTTTTATGTCTCTATTTTAAGCAGAGCCTAGGTGTAAAATATCTGGAGATTTTGAGTCTAAAAGGACATTTTCCATGAATTATTATTATCCACTATGAAGTTTGTCCCATTATTAAAGTCTGCTTGACGTCTAAATTGCGTTTTTAATTTCATCCGTCTTGTCACACGTGTTCCTCGTAATGAAATTCACTCGTTTAATATTAAAAAAAAAAAAAAAAAAAAATCACACTGAAGACATAAAAAATATGCGGACAAAATTACTCTAATAATTCACTGAAATATTACGCCGAGACATTAATGCAATATTAAAGTGGTTTTAATGGTAGACGAAACTGATTACTTCTTTTCGTCACTTTGGATAATGATAATAAATTAAATATATTATCTACTGGCAGCCAATTGCTTGCCAACAAAATGCCAGAATTTTTGATTAACAATATCGAAAATATCAAATCTATGAATTTTTATAAAGTATGTGCTCTAGGGCCCCATCTATTTGATTTTTTTCTATGTATGGCGAGATGAAGATATTGCATAAGCAATGGTCCAATATGGTCCATACTTGAGCCATCAGTGGTTTATTAAGACACGTATATGGACCATCATGGACTAAATGTGACCTATCAAGAACTAAATACTAAATATGGTCACACATGACTAAATATGGGTCATTAAAGCCAAGTATGGCTATATATGGCAAGATCAATATATTTATGACTAAATATGGCCCATACTTGAGTCTTCAGTGGCCAATATGGTCCATACTTGAGCCATCAGTGGTTTATTAAGACACATATATGGACCAGCATGGACTAAATGTGACCTATCAAGAACTAAATACTAAATATAGTCACACATGACTAAATGTGGGTCATTAAAGCCAAGTATGGCTATATATGGCAAGATCAAGATATTTTTGACTAAATATGGCCCATACTTGAGTCTTCAGTGGCTAAATAGGGACCACACGTGACTAAATATGGGTCATTAAAGCCAAGTATGGCTATGGCAAGATCAAGATATTTATGACTAAATATGGCCCATACTTGAGTCTTCAGTGACCAATATGGTCCATACTTGAGCCATCAGTGGTTTATTAAGACACATATATGGACCATCATGGACTAAATGTGACCTATCAAGAACTAAATACCAAATATAGTCACACATGACTAAATGTGGGTCATTAAAGCCAAGTATGGCTATATATGGCAAGATCAAGATATTTTTGACTAAATATGGCCCATACTTGAGTCTTCAGTGACTAAATAGGGACCACACGTGACTAAATATGGGCCATGAAAGCCAAGTATGGCAAGATCAAGACATTGCTTATATAACATGACTAAATATGGGCCATACTTGAGCTATCAGTGGCTAATAAAGATATATATATATATATATGGATTGTGCTAAATATGACCCATCAACAACTAAATTTGGACCACACATGGCCAAATATGGGTCATGAAGAGCTAAGTAGGGCTCACTCAGTGGACTAAATACCAAAAAGGATTGAAACCTAAGTGGGTGAACCAAGACGGACTTTTGGCCCATGTGTAAATATGAGTGGGCCAAAAGGAGCATTTTTTGTCCATAATTTGTAGGCAATATCGTAATATGACATTAGTATCTGTTTGGCTGTGTATCCAATGGGGAATTGTGCTCGTTTTTGGTCGTTTGCTGGGGGTCTCTTTTTCATATCCTGTTTGTGCGTAGCAATTAATATAATTAATGATGCGGTGCACATTTATTCACTTAATGAAAGCATAACGTCTTATCATTTCCTAAAGGGGACAAATATTCGTTTAGCTTAACATCCGATCTTATTTTCCTTCGTATTAAGCCTTTTTTTTCTTGTATTTTTGTAGGAAATGAAGGTGAACTGGGCTACTTCACCCGGCAATACACCCAAGATGGACACTAGTAGTAAGTTTTTAATATTTTTTTGCTTACTTTACTTAATATAGTCAAAATATATTGCTTTTATTTCAAAACTTTATGGTTTTAAGCTTCAGGTCTTAATACTAAAACTTCAAATTTTAAAAACATTACATTTTTGATAATTAAACTATTATAAATTCACTCCTTTAAATTTTAATTAGCTTTGATAGTTCATTTGATAATTAACTTAAAACTCTTTTAAGTCTTATCAATTTTGACTGTAAATATTTGTAGAAGTTTTAACTATAATGGAGACATTTATCAGCTAAAGAAAACGTTACATTTTTGATAATTAAACTTTTGTAAATTAACTCCGAGTGGATTTCAATTAACTTTGATTTTTAATTTGATAATCAACTTATACTCTTTATAACTTTGAAATTTGAGTTTAAAAAAATGTTTGTTTAGCTGTTTTAACTATAATTGAGACATTTCTAATTAAGCTATTATAAATTAACTCGATTACGTTTTTAATTGACTTTGATAGTTAATTTGATAATAACTTTAAACTTCTTTTAAAACTCTTTAAAACTTATGACAGTAAATATATTTAGAAGTTTTAACTGTAATCGAGATATTATATTTTTGATATTGTTTGTGCAAATCTGTGATGCTTTTGTTTGGTAGTTATTGTTTTATTTTAAGTTATGCTTTATATTATCAAGTTTGCCTTATACTGTGAATAATATTATCATTAATGTCATTGTATCCTAAACAAAGACACGTAGATATTTTTATGGCTAACGTTTTCCAGAAACTAGGGCTTTTAGATTCTGTGAAATTTCAGATTTTTATGATTGGCCATAAACCTTGAAATGCGTAAAATGCACATCTGTACGTTTATAAAACTATTTTCATAAGCAATGGTCTAAATTTCTAGCCGAGACATTTAAGATTGACTAATTTCATTAAGTTGAAATGATGCTGATGGCGCTTATTTTTGCTGAATTTTTGTGAATTATGGATTTTTGTGGTCATTTCCCTTTTCCCCTCCTCTCCCTTTTTCACAAATAGGCGAAATGGCAAATTAGAAAATGAGAAAGCTGGCTTTTAATTGCATTACTTATTCAATTAAGCCTCGAACGTGTTTTCGAAAATGGGACTCGCCCCCATTTTTAATCATTTTTAATCCAATTGCAAAATAGCCTCCATTTTATTTTTCCTTCTTGGCTTTTTGAGATTGCTACAATTAATGGTTTTATCGGCGCTTCCGAATGCGTTATGCGTGAACTTAATTGTTTATCCAACCTTAAATGGACACCCAATTGCGGCTGCATTTTAACACGTATATTTCGATGTCTTGCAAAATTACGTTTTACGAGCTTTAATTTCAGCCAACTAAGTGCTGTTTTGCCACTTTTAAATTTCGTCGAGGTTATATCGAAAGCCTCGTTGACTTGGAAATGGTATTGTTTGAAATGTTGTACTTTTAAAGTTTTTAAGTCTGATAAGCTGGTAAATGGATGACTTGAATGTCATAGTCTTAGTATCACATCCCTGGTGAAAAGATCAGTACATGGTCAGTATACTGATATCACTACTCTAGTGATATGTAGTGGTTTTTTGGACTAC
>JAUJYV010000912.1:0-25017 GCA_033995625.1 Ophyiulus pilosus
GTAGCTTCAGGAGGAGGAGGAGGAGGAGGAGGAAGAGCTGCAGCAGAATCTGTAGGGGGAGGGGGAGGAGCTGCAGGGAATGGGGGAGGGGGAGGAAGAGCAGCAGCAGGAGCTGCAGGGGGAGGGGGAGGGGGAGGGGGAGGAAGAGCAGCAGCAGGAGCTACAGAGGGAGGAGGAGGAGGAGGAGGAGGAAGAGGAGGAGGAAGAGGAGGAGGAGGAGCAGCAACAGCAGCAGGAGGAGGAGCAGCTGCAGGAGCTTCAGGAAGAGCAGCAGCCATAATCTGTTAATAAAATAAGAATAATCAAGAATACACAACATACATATTGTATATCAGCCCGTTATGCCCACTTAAATAGTTTTTACTATTTGTAACTACGAATATATTGTTATCTTGAACTACCCATTTGGTAGTTTTTAATTACATTCTGAAATCTGATACTAAATTTTGCGATTACATACAGCATATGGACCACATTTTACAATTGTGGAACGCATAGATAATCCAACGATACATGCAAATTAACGTGAATATACAAACTTACTGTTAGTGAATTTTAAAATTACCGAAATGTGAAGCGAATGAACTGATCACAACTATAAATACAATTGGTGTGCCATTCAGGACTAGCATTGGGCAATTGTGTACTTGTGGTGGCTTCTTTTAGAACAAAAATACTCTGAGCGTTGGCACATACATTCCAAAGTCTACATTGTATTTAAAATGACACGTGACAAAGTAAATTTTTATCCTCTAAGTTTTACAAAGTCCAAAGTTCAAAAACGTATTGGGTTATTTTAAAACTTTTTGCAAAATTTGGAAAAAATCTTTGGTTGTTAACTAGTATAGGGGAGGTCATGCAATTAATTCGATCAGCACAGGAATAAATCTTTGAATTAGCACATGTATTCTAAAAATCCAACCGGTTTTATTCGCAATTTGAATTATAGGTGCATGACTAGCCTTATTTTAAGTGTTAACAAATTGTCATAGGTATATTGTAGAAGATTGTTTTCAGTAGTTCCTTCTGAGGAAGTTGTGAAGATTACACGAGATGAGATCACAAATTGCTATTTGTTTCATTTTTGAAATTATTTAACATAAAACTGTCAATAAGAAGTTAGAGACTCTAACTAATAGTCTCTAACTTCTTATTGACAGTTTTATGTTACTGACTTTTTGTATTCATTTTTTGTGAAAAAGTATTGTGGTACTAATTTACATGTAAGTTCTCAATATTGACCAACGTATCCTGAATGGGGATTTTTCAATTATTGGAATGTGAACTTACATCCTCCAAGGTTTGCAATTGTACACCTTGGAATGGAGAATTAGCGATACTTATAAAATTCTTGTAAAATTAGAATAAAAAATCATCTTTGAATGTTAACTACATGAACATGTATTAAGTTTGATTAGGTCCTGGTTTCAACTCATGGATTAATTTAAAAAGGTGGATCGCCATTTGCAAATAGATATAAATCTTCCTTAACACCTGGCATGTAATAGTCATGGTCTAAACCATGGATGCATGCATATTATATTTATCGTCTTTTGGTGCAGCGAATATAAGTGTTTATTAATTTGAATATGAAGGTGTTACCAAACTTTGTTATAACAGGTTGTTATAACAAATAAAGCTCACTAAAGACTAATGTTATTGCAAAATTATTTGGACCATTTTGTAAAATTGAAAATAAATATAAACAATGCTTATAGTACATAGACTTCGTGAGAAATTTTAACGTTTTCGCAATTTTTGTAGAAATTGCACTATATGCATAATGAAACTATTTTTATTCAACGCAACTTGATCATGCAGATCATTTCTTGACAGTTAACAACAAACTAATGAAAAACAAAACTTGCATTCAAATATTAATGTAACAAGGGGTTGCAAGATGATTTGCAAAATTCATATGTACCTGTAAATTGAAGAAAAAAAAATTTAATAAATTGATTCTTTTATTGAAATAATATTTCTCGTAAAACATTTTATGAAATTCGTACAATTCTAAAATCGAATTCGTGGTCAAGTTTTTTTGTCAATTTAAAAAGAAATGGAAGAATTTTAAATTGTGAAAAGTTAATACAGATCTCATAAATAGTTTACAATACATGTTACCTTATTATAAGTAACACATTGCTGTGCGACCCCACATTAATATTGTTTAATGAAAAATTAATTGGAACATAAACGAGTTAAATTAGTTCAAACAACTAACTTTAATAATTCAATGATGATACAACCGGAATTATAGCTACATAAGTAAGGCAAAACTGGATTAGGATACATAGAGATATTTAGTGTTATTTTGAAAATTTTGAGAAAAAATAACCGCTTACAGCAAGTCTTATGATTCCAATTAAAACAGTAGATACAAGGACACGAATCTTTAAACATTGTTATAAACTATTTAGTCGGATATTCTTTAGCAAATTCAGCTTCAACAGCGACGTAGAGTGGATGTGATTTCCCATGCGTTATCTCTACACGCCTGATAGTTTCCTTGAAAATATTCCTTAGTTCTTCATCTTCCATTTCTATCTTACGAGCAATGTTAAGTGCCACGGAGTATTGAGCTGTGACTCTTTCGTCATATTCGTAGTAGATCATACCCAACATTGCAAGAACTTCTTGATGACAGCTTTTGACCTCGGACCAAGTCGATTCAGGCTCAGCAGCACGTTCAAGACTTTCCAATTCTGATATCATGTCATTCAATTTGACATAATCGAAGTTCTTATCTTCTTCCGAATCGCATAACGTGCAATGACATTCGAAGTTGTAGCGTTCTTGTAGCATTTGTTGACGTTCTTCCTTGCCCATGTGTTTTCCCAGATAGGAAATGCAAGGTTCCTGTCCTTGCTCGATTGCATGTATGGCACGTACTTGAAGTCTCACTCCAATGGTCTGAAATATAGCCGTGGGTTTGCAAGCGTGGTCAAAAACTGCTGGTTCCACATAAATTGCCCAACCTATCCATGACGTATCACGTTCATCCGTTATACTAAAACTGTTCGACTGATGGATGCCAAAAAATCGAATGAAATCTTCGGCAGTTAATTTACAGTCCTTGTCTTCTTCTCTTATGAGCTTGGCTAGACTTGTGCATTCTGACATCATTTCTTCGTTCTTCGCAAAACTTTCTTGGTGGGAAACCATATCGTTGAAACATCTGCTCCGACCATCGTGAAGAGGGAATGGTGTAGTTGCCATGCTTGGATCGTTTTTCAGTAGGGCATATATTCGAAATAAGATGGTTTTAACGTCTACATTGCCGCTCTGGGTGCAATGGCCTCGAAAGCATTTGGATTGGCACTCCACCGAATGACCATTCTTCCAATCTTCGGCGTGGCAAATTGGATTGCAATAATTGTAAATTTCGCAAGTAGGGCATATAGTAATCCCAGAACGTTTTTTGAAGCAGTTGTTACAGCGATTATTCCAAAAGTCGTGTAAGAGAATTTTTGCGAAAGGTAGACAGTTGCCCATGACAAGGTCTCCAGGTTTATACCGGTTTTCCATGTTAAATGCTGTTCCTGAAATGAAATCAATCACAAAGGTCTAGACAAAATGTTCTGTTAAAGACAAACGGCCGTTAATCTTGAAACATTTCTGTTGATAGTTGAAGGTTTAAAGTTATGGAAAACAACTTCAGTTGCCATATATAGTTGATGCAACCCTATAAAATATGAGCACTGTACCGAGTCGTGAGAGATTTCAATATTAAGTTTTGTTGTGGTTATTTTAGAAAGTGCACTATTGTAATTTTGGAATACTATTTGTTCAGCTACCAATGTGTAAGACATTGCTAATAATGACAAATGATGACAAACTAAGCCCATTTGTGCCAATTTTGCGACAATTTTAACTACTTAATTTTAAGCATTTATCATCTGATTTTTGGTTTTTTGATAACGTTCGGTTTACCTAACGTTGTTTTCACGATTTAAAATCAATTGAAGTTCCATAAAACGGAAAACACAGCAGCAGATCAAGGGAAGCATACTAACCGTGTATAAGCTTTGAATTCCAGTGGTTAAACCAATTTCCTCAACAATTGATTAAACAGAACCGTCCGCTACTATTTCAACTACACTATGACTAAACTATAAGTAAACTATTCCTGTTATTACCTTTTCAAGACTTCCTGTTTGCAGCTCCTCGCAGTGGAAAATATCTGTACTTGCTTTACATATCAAGGGTCTTTCTCACGGTAGTGTCACATTTTTCAAATTACTCCAATTTTTAAATACGTACATGGTATAAATTATGATAGTACAGTGAGTACGATCAAAAAATTCTTTTTGATAATCGCGCACTGACAATTCCGACGGCAATATATATTTTTTCCAAAATTGATCAATGCTTAATTTATTTGGAAATTGTTTTGACTAGTACGATCGATACCTCCATTAGACATTGATTTTTACGCATGGTAGTTGTTTTAACTTATGCAGATATCTAGAATGTGTATTTTTTAATTTTAGGCAATGTTTTCATTGCCTTAAATAACTGCATATATACATCATAAATGTATAATATACATTTATGATGTATGCAGTTGTACATGGTGCATCGGACTTCGGGGTATCAAAACGCTACTGTATCGAATAAAAACACCAGACAATTCGGTATTAAAATTCAGTTTATTAATTCATTGAAAAAAACGCACTAACATTATAAAACCAAAAATTCGTGGGACACGTTTTCTTGCGATATTCATTTTATTGCTATGTTTTGAAATCAAACCTGCAATATACAGAGTTAAATCTGCATTTCATACAAATAACAAGTGAGGATTGAAGCACAACGTGATTAGAATCCTTGAAGATATGTAGCCTCTCAAATTTTAGAAATGATATTTTATTGCAAAGTTTAGTGCAAGCGGAAAACACGAATTATAATTATGAGTTAAACGAAATATTTGAGGAAAAGTCATACTGTAAAATGCGGAAACTTTGGGCCAGTTTTTTTTTGTTTTTTTTTTAATACAGAAAAGTGTTCAATAATTACGACCCGATTGATCGTGTCAAATAGAATCAACCCTCCTCTTTCAGAATATGGCGATATTTTTACTCGCTGGTTAACAGGTGTAGGGCTATTGCCATCAATTTCTGTCCCAAAGTTAACCCCATCGTGTGGGGGTGACTTTGGACCAGGACGTTTTTCGAGGCATAACCCTGCGTAAGTGTAGTACCGGCTTTATAGTCTGAATGGCTCCAAGGTTCCCCCCCCCCCCTGGAATAATATGCATCCTGCAGGTACTTTACATTTCTTTAAAAATACATATAGTATATGTATATAAAAATAATCATGCACTATGAAAACAAACGAAATTTGTCGAATTTTTATTCATGGCTATTACAAAATAATTCAGCTTGATACATGCTTTTGATCAAGATTCTTTAAATAGATAACAAACCAGATAACATTTCAAATTAATGGAGTTTCTTATACAGCCCTTGTCGTTAGATTTTTATCCATATACGTAGGACACGCAAGGTATTTCGCCTTCATGGATTTTACATTTAGCATGAACTAAAAATTTGCGTTCCATCGTCTTAAAGAGCACCGTGGGCTTACAAGAATGGTCAAAATATGAGGTCTCAATGCAAATTCCCCAGCCAATAACGTACTTGCCGCTCTCATCGTGAATAGGAATTGTGTTCTTAAGATGAATGCCAAACAATTGAATTAAATTATCGTCGTTTATATCTCTTAGTCCAGCTTCGGATTTTAATTTCTCGGTTATTTTGCGACATGCATAAATATGCTTTATGTATTTTGACTTACTTGGCTCACAGACACTCAGTTCGTCGAAGCATTTGCTTTCGCCATTCTTGAGAAAGCATTGTCGTTGTTTCAAATGCGGATACATTTTTAGTAGGGCAAACAATCGAAACAAGTTTGTTTTAAAGTTAATATGGCTGCCTTGAATGCAGTAGTAGCGAAAACATGCTGACCTGCACTCATCCGCATGTCCGTTCTTCCAATCTGATTCTAGGCATTCTATGTTGCAATACTGGTAAAATAGACACACTGGACATGTTTCGAACCGAGCAGTGACCTTCATAAAGCAATTGTTACAGCGAAGTGCTCTGGCACGTGTAGAAAGAGTTTTCATAAAAAAATTGCAGTTATTGAAGATAACGTCTTTTGGCATATAAACAATTTTCCCTTCGTCTTTAGGCAGTTCCTGTAATTAAAACAAGCGCATTTCTGTAAACCATTTATAGAAGAATCATGTTTTCTCATGTACATTTTTTTTAATGCTAGAAACAACGGTTCCTCCTTCCTTAATGCTAATTCATCCTATTTATTGTAAGCTCTACCCTGATTTGATCTGAACTTGATCATTGGTTTTGAAGAAACACTAAGAAATTTTTTTACAAAAAATTGCAAATATATACAGATGAAATATTTATACATTAGATTTCGCATATGTATTTCTATTCCTAATTAAGAAATGTTACTTATGAAAACTTTTAGTATTTTTATGCAGTGGTGCTTGAGGATCTCCTCTTAAGTTAACTTCATTATATAATTTCGCTTTGATTGGGAAGCTTTTTCATTCAGGAAAATATAACACTTAAAAAGTATACCAACCTCGTCTGCCATGTGAAAATTGCAGGTAAAACCTTTCGATGAACAGGTCTAAAATATGTCAGACAAAAACTGTGTATGTATATGCCTCCAAAGAAAGAAAACTGTATTAAACACGACACCACTTCCAATTATACTCAGGGCTTAATTTGCATAAAACGTACCTTTGAGTGTGGCGCCACCGGACCGAAAATATGCTGGAAATGTAACACTTGTCAAAGTTCAAGGCGCCGACCATTCATCGATCTGCTGGTCATCGCCCGATGAATGTTCGCCGATGTGCGCTCACGGTATATCTCTGATATCATTAGAGAGTTTGAGCCAGCCAACGTTAACGAAATGATAACGATAACGAGAAACAGCGATGGCAGACTGGAATGTCAAGGACTACCCTATGCAAAGCATTGCATTCCAATGACATTCCGAACTTCCCGCGCTGTTCCACCAATAATGGAATAGTTGATAACCTATACAGATTAGAGAGTTTGAGCCAGCCAACGTTAACTAAACGATATACCAAAACAGCGCTGGCGGCCTGGAATGTCAAGGACTACCCTATACAAAGCATTGCATTCCAATGCCATTCCGGGCCGCCAAGAACTGTTTCCCGTTACCGTTGGCTGACTCAAACTTTCTAATATCTGATACTTGAGTCACTTTAAATATACATACTGTAAAATTTATTTAAAAGTTTACAAAAATCGTTCAGCGAGCAAGCAAACAATAAAATTTGATTAAAAACAACCAGGTTTTCACAAAGTAATATAGTAGAACACATGTCAATTAAGACTGCTTGTTAGAAGGATACAGATGAAGCTCAATCTATAGCTTAAACTTACTGTCCAAACTAGCGTCTAAAACAATGTACTTATTAAAAATGTATTTACTTTTTTCTATTAGAAAAATATTCAATTTGTTTCAATACAGTAGCTTTATAGATCGCATGATTCTTCCCATACGTTATCCTGACATGATGGAGAGTTTCTTCAAACAGATTCATTAATTCTAAATATTCCACTTTTAGATCAATAGCAATGTTCAATGCCAATCTGAATTCATAAGTGATGTTTTCGTCGTAATCATGATATAGTGTTCGTAACAACTGGACCTTTTCAAGATGAAAACTTTTAATCGTGGACCATTCTGGTGCAGAATAACGATCGCAAGAGAATTTTTCCATTTGATCATGTAGGAATTTAAGCCTGGTGTAGTCGACTCCATCATCAGATTCAGAGACACATTTTACGCAATGGCATTCAAATTCGTAGAGTTCTTGCAGCTTCATCTGACGTTCTACTTTTGACATTTCTTTAGAAATAAAAGAAACGCATGGTTTCTCTCCTTTTGGAATTGAATGTATAGCACGAACTTGAAGTTTTAGTCCTGTTGCCTGAATTACCGCAGTGGGTTTGCAAGAATGTTCAAAAACTGAGGTTTCGGTGTAAATTGCCCAGCCGATAACTGTCGTATCGAGTTCATCAGTAATGGAGAAACTGTTCAACAAATGAACGCCGAAAAATTCAATAAATTCTTCGAAATTTACATCACATCCTATAGTTCCTGAATGTGTGTCTGGTACTCTGTTGTGACAATCTAAAAACGCGACTGAATAGTTTGTCAATTTATTTTTATGGAATAATAATTCCTTTACAATTCTATTTTCGCCACAGCGTAGTGGTAACCGATTCTTTGCTATCGTTGGATTCAGTTTCAACATGGCATACATTCGAAACAAATATAGTTTAAGATCCGCAGTTTCATTTTTTGCACAATAGTTGTGAAAACATATAGATTGGCATTCCAATGAATGACCGTTACTATGATCCGCCTCTTGACACGCCTGACTGCAATATTTATAAAAATCACAAGTTGGGCATGACTGTAGATTTGTACTCTTCGAAAAGCAGTTGTTACATCGATTTTTTCTATTATCTCCAAGAAGTACTTTTACAATAGGATAGATATTGTCCATGATAACGTCCCCTGGCTGATACGCGTTGTCCATTTTTTCAATAACATTTTCCTGCAATTAAAACATGCAGTCGAACATGTTTGTCTCAGAATTATTTTGAAAAAGAATGGAATTTTTCCACATGATAATGCAATAAACATAATAATAATAAATCACGATATAAATAAAACATGATAATAAAACACATGCAATTAATAAACAATACCAACCTGGTTTTCAATGTGCAAAGTCTCTGCTGAACTATCTGCTGAAGTATCTGTTGAAGTATCTGTTGAAGTATCTGTTGAAGTATCTGCTAAAGTATCTTCCATATTTGTTGATTAAGTTGAAACAGACGAGTAACAACGGGCTCCAAAGTTTCAAACTGTGTAGACTCAACCGTTTACAACACAGGTTTAATATGGAATACGTGAAGCCATTTGGCTAAAAATGGTACACGTCATTAGGGGGGGGTCATCCAAATAATCATATTGCCGATTACAAAAATATTTGCATAAAATTGGTTTATGATCTCACATGTTAACGATTTTATGCAAAACAAGGGTTTTGTCATATCTGCGCATAGCGGGCAAATTTAAAATAATTTATTTCCCACCTACTTGTAAGAAAAACTTGATGTACTTTATACGTAGGTTATTATAGTGGTAAAAATTTAATTGGTTGATGATTTTCAAACGAAGTAATCCTAAATGGACCAATCAGATTAATATCATCATAAATCTCAACCTTGACAATTTTTTTTACAAAAATTCCGCCTGTGGCGCTGTTTAGTCACGTGGAGATGAAGTGATTGGGCTATGAGAATTTACACCAGTAAAAGTCCACTTACACACATCAGTTAGTCTCCGTTTCGTCAGTGAGAAAAATATCGTTCCCTTAACCAAGTATTGTCTTTTCATAGAATTCTTTTGAAGCATTTACACACGACCAGCACATTACCGTTCGTATATTTAATAATTTTAGCACTGAACGGAGACGGGACGGATGTGTTTAATTAAATGAACTTTGAAAAGTTTTTGCGCGGCACATGTGTTTCGCAAAAAAAGTACATTATTCCATTCCCATATATTCCATGATTAAAATAATTTTAAATCACATTTATATAAACAACAGGTAAGCAAATAGGCATTTGATATTTAAGTAGTTTTTTTAAATAAAAAACACAATATTCACGAAATTTTTTAGGAGGAAAACAGATTTCAGAAATTCAACACAAATAAAAACTGCGTGAAATCAAAACTCTCACGTACATGTATACTAAGTTCATTCAAATAATTTACAAGAGAAAACAGAGAAATCCGCTGTTTTATCGATTATATATCGCTAACCAATGTAAAATGCAAACTAAAGCAAAGTTCAATCACATCTTATCACGCAATTTAAATTGTGTTAGCATTTTAGGTTTCTTGTTGTATCATTTTGCATCTTTCAAACTCGTATTTAAACATACGGTAGTTTGAAAACTTTTAAATGTTTTGATGTATATATGTATGTGAAAATACAACCTTCGACATATTTTTAAATCAAATCCTAAAAATCTTTAATGGGAATATGGGCGTATTTCTCGTTGGAAACCGTTATGATATACTACAAACGAATTTTTTTTTTCTGGCAATGACACGCTAAATATCGAGATTGTGTCAATTTACCTTAGAAAATCTTCCCATCTCCATTCTGAAAAGATATACTATAGTTTCCATTGATGTAAACCAAATAGTCTAATACAAACTGGTAAGCTCATACTGCATACCTACATAGTACATAGCACATTGAAGTATGCACACTTAACAAATTGTGTAAAAACATGATATTTTATTTATCAACATTTCTCATTTTCGCTTCAATCAAGAAAGTAATCAATAACAAAAATAAGACGAAAACTGCACAATTTTTAAAAAAAATAGATTAAAAAAACATCTTGCTAAAATATTCAGAACTCAAGACACTTTAATTTTTATAACCTACTGCAATTTCACACCCGATAGCAGCGTTCGAGTATATGAACTTCAGAATATACATATATTAGCAACGTTTAGTAAAACCGTTCAATATATCTAAATTAATTAAGACTATATTGAACTTCTTCAGGTTAATTTCAAGTGCTATAATACAGGAAGGTAAAATCAGCTTGACAAGATTCTTCTGAGAAATCATCGATCTAATTTTAGAAGATTCCTGGCGATCTACTTAATGCATATATTGCAAGTTTTATTGCGTTTTGTGTATACAACGGATGTTTGCGTTAAAGCAAACATAACTAACGGTTTCTCACCTTCCAAAACTGGACTTATGCATTTAACTTTGAGTTGCAGTCCTGATGTCTGAGCAAATGCAGTGGGTTTGCAAGAATGGCCAAAAATTGAGTGTTCGATATAGATTGCCCAACCAATCCATCCATTGTCGAGCTCATTGGTAATGTAAAACGAATTCCTTCGACTAATGCCCAGAAATTGAACGAAATTTTCAGTACTTACCGACTTGCCTTCGGTATTTAAGATCTTAGATATGTATTCACATTCCGATAACGCTTCTTCATTTTGTGCAGTATTTTCTAAAGTGAACACAATATCGTTGAAACATCACGATTCGCCATTGTAGAGAGGAAGTTGCTTAGTTTCCATACTTGGAAATGTTGTTAGTATGGCATACATTCGAAACAACATTATATAAAGATATGAAAAATCCAATTTTAAAAAAACTTGAAAAAAAAATTATGGTCTACAGTTGGTATGTGCATTGTAGCTTTTGGTACAAATTTGGCTCTTCACCTGTGCAACTTACAAAAGAATATTCGTTTTTTATATATACATAAAATGGAAAATCTGCGAATGTTCGACATAATTGGTTTATTCATTATACACATGTGTGAGTTATTTAATTTACTCGTAAATGCTATGATTAATTATTCGTAAAGTCATGAAATTTCAGAAAGATGCACATTAATTAAAGTACAAAAAAACAAATATTGTGTAAATACAAGTGTATAGATAAAAGTAAGCAAAATACTGTATATGAGAGACAATAAATATTAAATGCTATAGTGCAGATATAGTAAGTAATAAACAGAATATAAATGATATCGTAAGTGGAATGCTTAAATCAACAGAATAATAAAATGTTTAATTTAAGGTTGATGCATCAGGATTTTTCTTTATAGTTCGATTAATCTTTGTAATAAAATTTGACAGAAATCAATTTCGGACACTGTATATTAATAGCAGACACTAGCTTTACTAGCAGTACTAGCTTTTATCGTAAAAATTCCTATGATAATCAAATTCTCGTTTTTATAAGAAGGCAAATTTGTAAAATTATGGAAAGGCTTTTTCGAGCAGTTTGATGGTATGTTTATAGACCGAATGATTCTCCCCATACACTATCGTAAGACAATTGAGAGTTTCGTCAAAGAGTAGAGAGTCCTCCACGTTCATTTTCAAAGCAATCTCAAGTGTCACCAGTAATTGACGGACTATTCGCTTGTCGTACTCGTGATAAATTTCTCGTAATAATTGAAATAATTTTTCATTAGTGGTCTTAATAGTTTGCCAATTACATGTAATAGGCGAATCACCGCGTGCGAATTTTGTCATTCGATATAGCAAGGTATTCAGGTGGTCATAATCAAATCCGGCATCTGATTCAGTTTCACATTTTATGCAATGACAGTCTAAATTATATTCTTCCAGAAGCAATTGTTGACGTTCGGCCTTGTTCGCGTTTTGAAGTATAAAACTAATATACGGTTTTTCTTCCTTCTCAATTTTAGTTATGGCACGAACTTGAAGTTTCGCTCCAATATTTTGAATTACTGCCGTGGGTTTGCAAGAATGTTCAAATATTGAGGCCTCCAGGTAAATTCCACTACCGAAATCGACTGGCTCGAGTGTATCCGAAATATTGTAACCGCAATCTCGACAAATGTAGAAAAGTCGAACGATTTGTTCAAATTCTACAAGGTTACCTTCGGTATTTAGGCCTTTGGTTATATCTCGACATATTGCCAGCGCATGTACATCTTTCATTGTAATATCTCTGCTTTGTATTATATCCGTGAAAGAACTCTTTTGGCCATTGGGGAGAGTTATTTCCCTGTCTGCCTTAGTTTGGTTCATTTTCAGGAAAGCGTATAACCGATACAACATTGTTTTATGATTAGTATTTTCGCCTTGGATGCAGAATTGGTGAAAAAATTTCGATGTGCACTCCATTCGGTGCCCGTCCAACATATCGTTTCCCTGGCATTTTCCGTTGCAATATTTGTATATTTCGCACTGACATAATACAAGCTTGTCGCTTTTAGTTAAACAATGATTGCAGTAATCTGACCTATCAGCTTTTGAAAGAACTTTTACAACAGGAAAGCAGTCGTCTAATATGGTGTCCCCTGGCATGTACCTCTTCTCCATTTTTTCCCTAATATATTCCTGAAATGAAAACATTTGCAGATACATATATACAGGTGACAGGTCAATGTATTCTGTCCAATTAAACATCTGTCTTTGATTGAACACGAACACGAAGTTATCAGTAACTAAGGAACTTCCGGACACCGGCTAATATTTGACTATACACTTGTGAATTGATTATCTTGTAACCACGTTTTCAAAAACTGCATATATTCTTAAAAATGTGGGCTAATCTTGATTTGTAATATCATGCTAATGTGCTGTCAAATATTTGGCATCCTATATATGTGACATTCCAGTATTTTAAGACTTACCAGCCACCAATTGTTGTGGTCACATCATGGATTATATCTAAAGCTAAATCGTTATAATTCCAATGGCAATTTAACCGTAAATTATATCCTTTGATATAATCAACAAGTGGCTACCGCAATTGTTAACATAATAGTATATTTTGCAATAATAAGAATGGAATACAAGTATAATTTAGCGAATATAATCAAAAAATAATTGTAATTGCCCATCAATATACCAACCGTATGTATTGTATTGCCTTACAGATTGTCCGATTTTAGAATTTCACACGAACACCAACAACAACAAAATTGACTGAACTGCTAATGAAATGTTAATTTGAATAAATCATGTTATTGTTAAAAACTTGCCTTGGGAATTTCCTGGGTATACAGCACCTCGTGGCGGAGAAAAATTCATGTCAAAGTTCAATTAAACACCTGCAAACATGGTCGAATATTAACCAAAATGTGGGCGATAATCAATCCAGAATACAGGCATTTTGAATTTAATGTGTACTAGTGGCTCCTCGTGGTGAGAAATATGTTGATATTCTGTGATTCTATATCAAAGTTGAGTCTCACGGTGTTCAATGTGTATTTATTATACAAAAAAGAGGTGAAAAATCCAATTTATAAAAACCTTTTTAAAACAAATTATAATATACACTTGGTGTGTACATTGTTGTTTTTGTTACAGATTTATAGTTCATAATCTGAGCAACGTACGTTACAAAAGAATATTAGTTTATATGTATATGTACATATATATGTATGTATAGTATTTAGATAAAATGGATGTGTAAATGTTCGTCGTAATTGGTAAATTCATTCTACGCGTGTATATTTATTTAATTTACACCACAGAAATCTTAAAATTTACAATTTCTCGTAAATGCAATGATTCTTCATAATGACATGAAATTTCAGAAAGATACACGTACATTCAAGTACAAAAAAAATGATAAAAGTAAGTAGAATACTGTATATGAGAGACTAAATATTCAATGCTGTTGCAGTGTAGCAAGTATATAAATGATAACATGGGTGGAATACTTAAAATAGCTAATAATAATAATAAAATGTTTAATATAAGGTTGATACGTACAGGATGCATCAGGATATATCTTTATAGTTCAATCGATCTTTATAATAAAATTCGACAAAAATCAATTTCGGTCACCCTATATTAATAGCAGACACTAAAAGTACTAGCTTTTATCGTAAAAATTCCTCTGATAATCAAATTTTCGTTATTACAAGAAATCAAATTTGAAAAATTATGGAAAGGTATTTGCGAACTTAATGAGAGTATTTCTATAGATCGGATGATTCTCCCCGTACCCTATCCTAACAAAATTGAGAACTCCACGAAAGAGTAATTTAAATTCGTTCTCCTTAACATTCATTTTCAAAGCAATCTCAATTGTCACCAGTAAATGACGGACTATTCGCTTGTCGTAATCGTGATAAATTTCTCCTAATAATTGAAGTATTCTTTCACTAGTTTTCTTAATAGTTTGCCAACTACATCTACTAGGCGAGTCACCGCGTGCGTATTTTTTCATTCGATCTAGCAAGTCATTCAGATGGTCATAATCAAATCCGGCATCTGATTCAGTTTCACATTTTAAGCAATGGCAGTTTACATCGTATATTTCCAAAAGAAATTGTTGGCGCTTGGCCTTGTTCGCGTTTTCAGATATAAAACTAATATACGGTTTTTCATTATTCTTAATTTTGGCTATGGCACGAACTTGAAGTTTTGTTCCAATCATGTTAACTACTGCCGTTGGTTTGCAAGAATGTTCAAAAATTGAGAGTTCCAGATAAATTCCCATACCGATATTGAATTGCGCGAGCTTATCCGTAAAACTGCAACCGCCATCTCGACAAATGTAGAAAAGTCGAACGATTTCTTCACATTCTGCAACGTTGCCTTCGGCATTTAGGCCTTGGGTTATATTTCGACATAAGGACATCACATATTCATCTTTTACTGTAATGTCTTTGCTTTGTATTATATCCGTGAGAGAACTCTTTAGACCAATGGGGAGAGTTATTTCCTTATCTGCCTTAGTTTTGTTCATTTTCAGGAAAGCATATAACCGATACAACATTGTTTTGTGATTAGTATTTTCGCCTTGAATGCAGAATTTTTTTTAAAATGCAGTAGCATAATACAGACAAACGGTCGCTTTTAGTTAAACAATGATTGCAGTAATCTGACCTAACAGCTTCTGAAAGAACTTTTATAACAGGAAAGCAGTCGTCTAATATGGTGTCCCCTGGCATGTACATCTTCTCCATTTTTTGCCTAATATGTATATTCCTGAAATGAAAACACAGGTGACGGGTCAATGCATTCTGTCCAATTAAACAGTCTGTCGTTAAGCAAAACAGCATATGATACAAAGTGATCAGTAACTGAGCCACTTCAATCTTGTCATTCTTGATAGTATGTAATATCATGCTCATGTACTGTCAAACATTTGGCATCCTATGAAATTTCAGCCTTTTATGGCTTACCAGCCATTAAATCACGTCATAGATTATATCCGAAGCTAAATCGTTATATTTTCAATGACAATTTAGCCGTGAATTAGACCCTTTGATATAATCCACAAGTGACCACCTCAGTTATTAACATAATAGTACATGTAGTGTTAAAAGATTACTTTGGAATTATAGGAATGTAATACAAGAATAGTTTAAAGAATATAATCAAAGTATAATCGCATTTGCAATCAATCATATATAACGTATATACCAACCGTATGTGTTGTATTATCTAACAGATTGTTTGAATATAGAATTTAACACGAATACACCAACAACAACAAAATTGACTGAATTGCTAATGAAATGTAAAGTCAATATATCATGTTCTTGTTAAAAACTTGCATTTGGAATTTCCTAGGTGAACAGCACCACGTGGTGGAGAAAAAACATTCATATCAAAGTTCAATTAAACAGGGACGATACCTAGACACATGATCGAATATTGACCAATAATTTGGAGAATATCAATCCCAAATTGAAGAATACGCGCATTTTGAACTTTCTGTGTACTAGTGGCTCCTCGTGGTGAGAAATATGTGGGTATTCTGTGATTCAATTCCAAGGTTTGGTCTCACGGTGTTCAACGTGTAACTATTTTAAATTTTCTACAATTTATGTATTATGAAATTAAAATAATTTTTTATGTCAAAAATATGAATATTTATAGTGAATTTGAAATTGGTGCACGTTACAATTAATGGCGCTTTACACTTTCTGCACTCATTAATTTTAAAAAACACATCATATAAAATCGCTATCTTTAATATGATATTTTTAATATACTAAACACGAATCACACTTATTATTTGAAATTATCCAATACTTTATATAAAATCATGACATTCATCAATAGTCAAACGCCTTGTGAAATTACGTTTAAGAAACAGGTTTACACTTTAAAATATAAGTCTTGTTTATACAATACTTTTAAGTACCTTCAAATTGCAAATTTTAAAAACGTTTATAAGGCAAAAGATTAATAACAGCATACGAGTGAGTAAATTATATGTTCGCCAAAAAACAGGTTTTGATATAAAAAAAAATTAAAAATACACGTATTAAACTTAGAGCAATATAGCAATGTAGATGTAAAGATTGCATGCATGCGTACATAAAACTTCGGAAAAAAATAACAGGTTTAAGCATACCTGCGATGAAAACACAGTTAAATTCAATTAAATCATGCATTTCTATTGAGATGTCATCTTAAAGTAATTTTACGATCAAATATTAAACTTCTAAGTTTGGAAAAGTTAAGTCCAATTTCATTACGGTACTTTTATAGTTGACGTGACTCTTCCCATGAGTATACTTAGCATGGCGAAGAGTGTCACTGTAGAGAGTCTTCAATCTGTCCAAGCAAGCCATGTCCATATTCGAAATACTCAGATTCCAAACCATGTCGAGAACCTTGATGTAGTGGGCTGTGGTTCGTTCGTCGTATTCGAAATAGATTTGGCGTAACATTCTAGCAATTTGGTCATGAAAGTTCATAATATTTTCAAAATGGCCGTCAATGGGAGGTTCCATTGATTCAACTTCTAATCCACATATTAGGGTATGCAGTTCGTCATAATCGAAATTTTCATCTGATTCCCTTTCGCATTTTACACATTGACATATAAAGTTGTAACGTTCCTGAAGAATCTGTTGGCGCTCTTCCTTGTTGTCGTGACCTGACGTATAGGTGATGCAAGGTTCATGGCCATTAAAAATATGACTTACTGCACGAACTTGAAGTATTATTCCATTGGTTTGAATTATCGCCGTGGGTTTGCAAGAATGACGAAAAGCTGTGGGTTCGATGTAAACTCCCAAACCGATCCAGACAGTATCCAACTCATCCGTCATGCCAAAACTGTTCCTTTTACAAATTCCTAGATAGCTGACCAGATCTTCAACATCAACCACGTTACCTTCTTCCGTTAATTGTGTCGCTATTTCTTGACACTCTGACAGCATGCTTTCATCATTTATCATATTTTTTTGTTGGGCCATAAGATCATTAAAGCATTTAGTTTCATCATTGTGGAGTGGGAATGGTTTGGTTGCCATAGTAGGATTTGTTTTCAGTATAGAATATATTCGAATCACGAACCTTTTCATGTGACTAGTCTCGCCGTGGCTACAGTAATCAAGAAAGCATTTCGATTCGCATTCCATCAAATGTCCATTCTTTAAATCTTCCGTATGGCATTGCTCGTTGCAATATCTGTAGTAGTTGCACTGAGTACATCTTTTAAGCTGAGATGATCTAGCGAAACAATTGTTACAGCGAACAGAGACGTCGTAAAGGACTTTTGCAAAAGGGTAACAGTTGCTAATGATAGGTTTTCCTGCCTTATACGCGATGTCAATTACAAAGTCATCATTCTGAAATGTGAACAATAACATATAAAACGTTATTGTGGCAATCCATTCTGTCCAATTAAAATACATTTTAATTCAATGCAACATGTTCAAAATCTTAAGGAGAGATAAACTAACACATGTAATACGACGAGATAACTTTGGTTCATAGAGTTTAACTGCATGGTTTATGAAGTCTTACAAGAAAATTCAAGACAGCACAAACCACTAAAAGGAGTATTCTATATCTTAAGGGTACTTAGTTTTATAAAACTCACGTCTAGGCGCTTTCAAAGCAGTTAGAATTTAATTGAATCATTTATCACTTCTAAACAATTTCATTTACGAGAGGTTAACAACATGTACCGTTTTAAATTCCCACCTATGGGTGTAGAAAATACTAAGACATAATTTTGGTAAAAAAACATTTTCCCATATTGAAAAACGTCACCATAATAATACACACTTCGATGTCGCCTAGGTCGCTAATCTCAATACTGGCTTCACAGCTGCTGCTATTTGAATGACTCATAGTAGAAGTTTAAGAAGAACACCAAACAATAACGTTTCAACTCCAAAGTCAAAATAAACTGCAAAGACCAGAAAACCGTTCCGTTTACAGGTCATGAATTGGGCACTTACTGTTAGCGGCGCCATGTGGCGGAAAATATGCTAAAAATGAAACATGCATCAAAGTGCATTTTGGCCACACAATACATCAATACCTATCAATAGTAACACATGCGCATTTCGAAACTAGGACATTCCAAATAATATTAGCATATCATTACGTTTAAAATAGAGCAGAGAGTTTGAGCTAGCCAACGTTAACGAAACGGTAACGATAACGTGGAACAGCGCTAGCTGCCCGGAATGTCAAGGACTACCCTATGCGAAGCATGGCATTCCAATGACATTTCAGACCGCCAGCGCTGTTTCTCGTTATCGTTATCGTTTCGTTAACGTTGGCTGGCTTAAACTCTCTAATATACTCATGACATTGCATTGTCCATTAGGTGCTGGGCAGTGTATTCGAGGGGTTAAGTTTCTGCTGGACTGAATCGAAAACGTTTATTTATGGAAAAAATTTCTGCAAGAGATCATTATGATTTTATTTTATTATTTGCAAAACTATGAAAATGAATCAAACTAAGAATAAAAATTAAACAATCATTAGCAAAACTGAAAATGTGTTAACACAAATTTTCAAAATTCATACAATTTAAATAGTGAACTGCCATAGTTGCGACGCAATCGCTATGTGGTTATTGGAGCAGCATTCCAGAAAGTAGGTTACATCACAAGAAAATTTGCTATTGAAACATTTTTGTTTACAATTCTTCGTTATGTTATAGCATCATGAGATTATACAATAAGACTGTGGATATAATTTAGAATATTGCTTTTCCGTCTTTACAAATATCCAATGTTCTTTCCCATATGTTATCTCAATGCGTCGAAGAGCATCTTCATAGAAATCTTTTAGTTTCGATCGGTCCACTTGAAGGGTCCTAGCAATAGTAGCTATTCTTTGATATTGGCAAGTGACATGCACATCAAATTCATTACATATTTCCCCCAACATGACAATAAGTTCTTCGTGTTGTGATTCGATAGTTGGCCAATCCTCATCGAGAAAGTAGTCGCTTGCACAAGATTTCATTTTGTAAATCAGCGAATTCAACTTTTCATAATCGAAGTTGGATTCTGAATCAAGCGTGCATCTCGTACATGTACAATCCAAACCGAAACGTTGTTTAATCAACTGTTGACGTTGGGTCTTGTCCGTAATTGTATTTGTAAAAGACAGGCTTGGTACTTCTCCTTTGGAAATCTGACATATGGCACGTATTTGAAGTTTCAAATCAACAGTCTGAAATAAGGCTGTGGGCTTGCAGTTTATCGCAAAAGGGGCCAGTTGGAGGTAAATTGCTCGTCCAATAACATATCTATCACGATTATCCAAAATGTCAATGCTATGCTTAAACAAAACCTTGTACACTCGAATGAGAAAAATCAATCTTGATTTATAAGTTGGTTTTTCATCACTTCGGAGATGATCCATTATTTTGATATCTGCCATCGTGTTTCTATCATTGATGTATGCATCGCTTTGAAGAGCAAGGAGGTCTCTGAAGCAAACACGCTTGCCATTAAATAGATTGACATGTTTAACCAAGATACCTTGGCGTATTATTGATAGGGCATAAAGTCTAAACAAGAACCTTTTATCGTCATTGTTGTCGCCTTTGCAAGAAAAATTGCGAAAACATTTGGAATTGCATTCAATCCGATGTCCATTAGCCCAATCTTCCTTTTGACATATCGTGCTACAGTATTTGTATATAGAACAATACGTACACGGAGTAAGAATTTCCCTAAAGTCTTTGATTTCGTTAACCTTGAAACAATTGTTGCAGAATCGTGTTCTTTGATCATTAAGAAGGATTTTAACAAAAGGGGAGACATTGTCCACGATCACGTCCCCTGGATTGAATGAGTCGTTCATTTTTTGTTGTATTCCTGAAATGAAATTAATCAGTTTTCTGTAAATTGTATTCACTTCAACTCAACATTAAACATGTCACTGTTCGAACAATTGGAAAAATATGGTAATTTTCTGCGTAATTCTGATACTGTACTTTTGGACAATAATTCAACCTTCACATGCATGTGCGAGAAGGGAATTCGCATAGATTTGCGTAGCGCTAAAAACTATTTATGCAAAATTGAAATATTTCATCAAGGAAAATAGACGAAATATAGACTTGACGCCATACCAACTGAAACCGATGAAACACTACCAATAGAGCCGTACGTTAGTCAAACGATGTAACCGCAGCAATGACTGAAGTCAACTGAATGGTCACTCCTGTTATGTACATTGGGTACCTCACGTATGTGAAGCGCCCCGTGGTGGGAAGCATGCTGAACATAAATTTCATGCCAGATACACACATCGCCGAACATTCGTCGAGCGATGACATCACCAATGATTAACACATACTCGAGGTCGCCCGACGAATGTTCGACGATACGTGTATCTGGCATAATCATGGACATAATGTATAGGCTAGTTCTGGAATATTCAAATCTGCTAAATATTTTATGTCGGATACACATATCGCCGATTTGTCGAGCAATGACATACGGAGTCGAGGTCGTCCAAAGAATGTTCGGCGATGAGTGTGTATTTGGCATTAGAGCAGTCACTAAAAAAATTCAAAACACAAATATATATCAATTGAGCCCGCATTCATCCTGGTCCTTGCTTTACTTAAGATCTATATAATTTTTTTTTTTGGTTATGGGTAGACCTTTTATGTGGAGGCTCTGTAAGTGCAGGTCGAATTTTTTATACAAGCACGGTGAAGTTAAACAACTTCACAGCAAGATGTCACAACAACACCAGTGGCAACTTTTTAACTTCAATGATGATAAATGAAAACTATTCAAGCATTTTTGGAAAATGTTTTTTTAATTTTGAAGGTGCACGTCAAAGTCTTCAATTTATGTAGTTCAACTTGTAGCTTGAGATCAATAATAGCAGCTCTTTGGTGGCATGTGACGTATTCGTCATTAAACTGTCTCAAAATCTCAACGAGTTCTTCGTATTTAGCTTCGATAATGGCCCACAATTTTTTCGCTATGTTTAAAAGCCGAAAATTCAATCTTTCATAATCATTTTCGGAATTTGAATCCTATGTGTATAGACAGATTACTGTACATTTTGCAGGGACATGTACGACTCTTTATCTCAAGAGTGTTGTTAAATGGCCATTTTATACAAGTTTATAAACAGAAACATCAAAATATACTATTTACCTTCTTGTTACGTGCTATAAGGCCATATTCATCATTGCCAAAATGGTAACTTTCAACTATACTGTAACGTAATGCAATAATAACCAGTAGAAGATTTTTAATAAGAATTTCTTGTTATAACGCTTACATCACTCAATAGAGAGATTGAGCCAGCCAACGCCTTAACGTTAAAGGCGGGAAGGGAAGAACCACGCATGCGCACTCATGACGTTCAGTTAGTTCATTGGGTAGTTCAAGTCCGTGGCTTCTCCCTTCCCGCCTCTAACGTTAAGGCGTTGGCTGGGTCAATCTCTCCAATATCTGACACCTGTTTATCTTCGTATTTTAGAAAGTTTATTGCACAGTTTGAAACTAACGCACTAATGATTATAATAAACTTGAAAATGGGTATTTGATTAAACCATTGTTAAAAGGTGACAGTGGTTACAATTACATTGTTTCAAATTCTTCCTTTTGTTACTTTGACTGTTAAAACAATGACAAAGAATTCACAACATAACTCGATAACAATAACATTTCCCCGCAATTGAACAAGACTGTTAGTAAGAATCGAGTATTCTGGAAATAAATTACGGAAACGCGACTTTGAATTCACTCTCGAGTGTTAAGTACTTATTATGTTCGTTTCCGCGAGTTATCAAAAGGTGACGGAGGGCGGTTTCGTATAGAACCTTCAATTCATCTTTTTCCACTTTCAATTCCAGGGCAATTTTCAGCAACTTGACATGCTGGGAAGTGATTGGTACAGCGTAATCGTGACATATCTTCTTGAACATGGCAATCAATTCATAGTGTTCTTTCTTGACTTCTTCCCACGGTTGTGCGCATGTCGCAGAACCCTTACTCAGGTCTGACATTTTCGACCTAATAGCTTCCATGGCAACATAATCGAAAGTCGCCTCTTCGTCAGACGTGCACAACTGGCAATTGCAATAGAAAGAGTAGAGTTGCCAAAGTAGCTTACGGCGGTCTAATTTGCACATCGCATCGTCAATGTAAGAAATACACAGTTTGGCACCTGCAGGAATCTTTGCAATGATCCGAACTTGAAGTTTCAGTCCTAACGTCAAGTACACCGCATTGTTTTTACAGGAATGGTCAAAAATCGAGGGTTCCACATAAATACCATAGCCTATCTGGTCGCCGGTCACCCAATCAGTAATGGCGAGACTGTTTGAGTAATGAATGCCCATCAATTTGGCGACATAAACCAGTTCTACTTTGTTGCTTGGAGAGTCAGCGGACATGATGGTACTAAGCTTCAAACACTTGTTCGCCAAAATCTTGTTTGCTTGAATGGTTTCCAAGTTAGTTGCCAAGTCTTTGAAAGTCCTCTCGCTGTCGTCGTGGAGCGTGTAGGACTTTTCTTGCAATTCTGGATGCAATTTCAAATTCGCGTACATCCTGAACACGATCCTCTTTACGTCTGTGAAGGAACCAGTCACGCAATAATTTTTAAAACAGTGAGATTTGCATTCTATGGAGTGCCCATTGTCAAAGTCTTCCGATAGACAATCTGGGCTGCAGTAGTTGTACACTTTACATGATGTACAAGGTATAAGTTCGCTCGACCTCTTGAAGCAGTTGTTGCAGCGGTCTTTTCTGCGTTTATCCATTAGAAACTTCATTACAGGAAAGCTATTGTCCAAGATAACATCTCCCGGTTTATACTCGATATTCATTTTTTTTAGTTTTTTATTTTCTGAAACGAGAACAACTATTTTTTGTACAGATAGTCCTTGAACGACTTTAAAATTAAATACGAACAACAAATTTGCTCAGATCACATCTCTGTGCAAGTGCAGATTCTGTTACACCATTCTAAGAGATTGAATTTTGAAAAAATACTTAAAATGAATTAACATTTTTCATGCGATGGCTTAATTACTGTAAGCATTGCAGTTAATAACTTTAATTTGCAATGATTACCTTTCATATAGACAACAAACACTACCTTACTTTTATATATGTAGCTGCCAGTTCACCTACATCGACAAAATTTTATTTTCAAAACCAAACGTTCTATCGTAACAAAATGTTACTTTATCAAATGGTCAACTTTTTTAATTTCTATACCTAATGTAGAGAAGAAAGTTTAGTTGAACTGGAGGACTTAATTGCGCATACAAGTAATAGTTAAGAGCATACCAACCTTATTTGCGCTAACAATTATCGACCATACAAAAGCTCAACACCACCTCAACTGACAACACGTCTGTTGAATTCAAATAAATTAGGATACTTATGTAGGAAAGAGCATGCTGGGTACATTTTGTAATATATGTGATACATGGAGGTTAAAGGCCAGTCGAATTGTCAAATTGTGACTAAAATACACCTATTTGCATACACGTTTCGATATTTCAATTCCGCCAAATGAATAACAAATACGCATTTAAATTAGGTACCATATCTAGTCTTGGGTGACATAATCCGAGCATATCGATCCCGCCAAATACTTAGTATTTCAGGGTCCGGGCTATCTGACCAGTTGGCAGAAAGCATAATTAATATTTTGGTATATTCTATTAATAGAATAGAATTTATTCCTCTACGACATTCCAGCATCCTGTGATTATTTATAGCCGCCTACTGTACATTAAAGGCTACATATGATGATTACTAACTATAAGGGGTAGTCACGAAATTCATCTACAGAACAAGGTTAAATAAAACTGATTATTGGATACCGAATTTTTCGGAAAAATAATTTAAATATTGATTAGTGCATACAAATTATTATCCTCATTCCACACGCATTCCAATAAAGTATACAAGTTAGTTTTAGCGAGAGGGACTTACCATAGGGTAATTATGAGCAAGAAATCATGTGTTTACCATATGATTCCCATCAATATTGATGATCACGCAATATACACTGTGTCAAGAAAGTTTTCATCCACCCATCTTGTACATTTTTCAAATGTGATAACTTTTTATTCAGCAAAGATATAAGCATAATTTCAACTGAATTATGCCAATTAAACATTCAAGAAAGAAT
>JAUJYV010000913.1:0-25009 GCA_033995625.1 Ophyiulus pilosus
CCACAGATAACTTGATAATAATGCAAATGCGCAACCTCCTTATATATACCTCCACAATCGGACATACTGGTTCAGCCTCTTGCTCATACGCGATGGTGTCGAGTATAACGATACTCTCCAGAGTCTTCTGCTCGTCTTCCAGCTCTAAGGAGACGGTTTCCATTGGTTCCAATGTCCAATCCTTGTCTGAAAAGCAAATTAATAGGATCATGCGCATGATACAATCATACATCCGACCTACATCGCAATATGTAAATTATATTTAACAGGTTTTCACAATTAACAATTGGAAGTTAATGTTAGTAAATATGAAGCAAATTTGCAGCCATAGGGCACCCACCTTCAACAGGTATGCTTTCAGGAATGTTACTGTCGTCCTGATAGGGATCGGTGACATCGTTAGCTGTCGGCAAATACTGAACACAGAAACCGTCAACAGTCGCTTCTGTCGGCGAATCATGATTCCCCTTGTCCTCCATCACAATATATCTCCAAGATGATATTTCTAAATGCAAAAATTCGTTGACATTCAACCACGAACACCCATTTTTTAAGCCAAATACCCAAATTCACTATCGGTTTATCACTAGAGGGCGCCACTCAGCGACTGTGGCTTCTGCTGGCAGTATTTTAATATCGCTGGCAGGAAAAACTAAAATATTTACTAAAATAATAAATTGACAACAAATCTGATAATGGAGGACGACGCCGCTGTAATATATGGTCTGGAATTTCAGGTCTGACATTGTCACGTAATCAAAATGATTATTTGATTTGGTAAAATAGGAGATGCATGTTAAACCTGGTTATTGAAGTGCATGCAGGACAGTCTCGCTACAGCGACAGTGAGATACAGACATCTAGTTTGGGAAAGGTCATGACAGTTTCCACAATCGCTAGACAGTTTGTGACCTTTAGACAGTTTGAGACAGTGGATGCTTATTCGAGAATTGACAGTGTGCGAGAAGACAGTAGGTCAATACTGTCATCACTTCCAGCAGGTGGAAATGCTGACAGCTCAGTCAATTCCCCAAAACCCTGTACATGCTCATACCCAATACCCAAAATGTTGATTTACGCACATCAGTTACATGTCCGTTCCGTCACGCACCGTTCAGTGAAATTCCGGTCCGCATTCCGCGTATTGACTTTTCATAGAATTCTGTTGAAACATTTACACACGTCCGGCACAGTACCGTTTATTTTATCACCAGATTCGAGACTGAACGGACACGTAATTGATTTGTGTAAATGAACCCTTAAAAAAGCCCAATAACACCTGCAACAAAACGCTGCATCTCAAATAATTAGAGAAACACTACATGAAATATGAAAATTAGATGACATCGTCCTAGTCACGACATAAGTTAAAATCTAACAAAACATCGTTCTCGGGACATTAAGTCTTCTAGTAACAAAATATTTTCTTACATACCATTCGGCATCATCGCCATGGAACGAAATTTCCAATTTCAGGCTAGGGCTCTCACGGCGCAGCTAGCCGAAACGGAAGCCATCCGGTTCTTGGTGGGCACGCAGTCCCTCAAATCGGACAACCAGGTCCACCAGATTGACTTTGACGAGGAGAACAACATCATCAGCAAGCACGCCTTCTTGCATCGCATCGGCGAGGTGTGGCACATCAGCGCTTCGCCCAAGCACAAGGATATCCTGGCGACCTGCTACAACAAAGGTAGCGTACGACACCTTTTGGGCATATTCTGGCTCGTTCCTTGGTTTAACGACATCTCTTTATCTAAACGTGCCCAGTGTCGGAAGGTAAATGCCAGACCAAGAGCGCCATCTGGAGGATGCCCTCGTACGACTACGAGAACTCGTCCATGAACGAGGACAGCAGCGTATCCGCTTCGGCTTTGGAACTGGCTTGCGACCTCAACGTCGACACCATCGAAGGGGATGCGAAATGGTCAGCTGTCGGCAAGCTCAAATCTGCATCTGTCATTCTGATCTCACGATCTCTCGTTCTCACGTTCTAGCGTTTTGTGGCAGCCCGGAGATGGCCAACGTCTGTTCTCCCTGGTGGACAACCACATTTTGCTCTGGGATCTGCAGGAAAGCGGAATGCAGGCAAAGGTTAGGTCAATTAAAAAAATGCAACCCATTTAAACTGTTCGGCAAACTCAATTATCGTTCTATTTGATCTGTCAGCTGACCAGCACCTGGAGCATAGATGCCAAAGCGCACGTGAAGCTGACAATCGGGACGTGGAATCCACACCAAAACTGCACACAAATTGCTACTGCAAACGACACGTGCATTCGAGGCTGGGACCTGAGGTCCCAAAAGTAAGCCAAGGCATTCAATGCAAAATTCAGATGCAACCCGCCAGGGGTTGACGTCCAGGAAAAAGTCCAATTGCCCATATTTACAAAGTGTCCGCCATTTCAGGCAAGTTTACGCTATCGAGAACGCGCATGGCACGTTGGTCCGAGATCTGGACTTCAATCCGAACAAACAGTATTACCTGGCTAGCTGCGGCGACGACTGCAAGGTGAAATTCTGGGACGTCCGCAACACGAACGAGCCCCTCAAAGTTCTGGATGACCACTCGCATTGGTAGCGACACCAGTTTTCATCCCATCTTCCCTCTTTTCGTCCATGGTCAATGGCTTTCCCTTATGTATCATGTCTTCCGCAGGGTTTGGTGCGTGCGCTACAACCATTTCCACGACCAGCTGTTGTTGACGTCCAGCAGCGACTCTCGCGTTGTGCTCAGCAACGTCGCGTCCATCTCTTCCGAGCCGTTTGGGCATCTTGTTGACGACGAGAATTCGGATGACAGTGGGGGAGAGAGGGAAAAAGAAAAGTGGGCAACACGTTTTTTCTCTCCTATAAAACTATTAATAACAATGAAGTTAATAATTCGGAAAAACGAAAGTTGCTTTTGCCCCTTACGTTCTCTCATTACATTTTTTTCAGATGTGCAACACCTCATCAGGACGGCGTAATTTCCACGTACGAAGAACACGAAGACAGCGTGTATGCCGTCGAGTGGTCCAATGCGGATCCGTGGCTGTTCGCCTCTCTCAGCTACGACGGACGCCTGATAATCAATCGAGTTCCTAAAGCTGTAAAATATAAGATCTTACTGTGAAAGCTGTGCGATAACCTTCTCTTGCAATCGGAAATAAATTATGTGATTTTGTTATATTGAAAGCTGCATTTCTGGGCAATTTTTTACAGGATCATCTGAAGTTTATAATATTTAAAAACCATGGTCCACCGTTTTAACGTGCTCTTTTTGCCAGTTGTAACACGGTTTCCTTAGTTTTAAGAACAAATATGCATACAGTAAATTGAAAACTTTTTACAATTTTTTGAATAAATTACGACACATACTGCAAACGGCTGGGATAATTCAGCCCCTCGGATAATTGAGGTTCTGCTGCAAATATGAAAATAAAACTTTCAACGAGATTTTCTTGAAATCTTACAGACAAAACGATTTCCAAATTTTACTGGCAGCAACTAGTACTGTTCAATAAAAAGTTTTTTCCAAAATAAAATAATAAAACTGATTTTTAAAAAAACAATTTTTTCTATGAGTCAGTGCTATCTATCAAGAAAGTCGCATCTAAGAATTGATTCTAGAGTAACAATTATTCGAAGAAATTTCTATTTCTTTTTATGGTTTCCTAGATTCAGCCACGAAGTTCACATAAAAAAATTCGCAAAAGTCAATGCTATACATGTACACTTATGTTCTTCACATTGATGATTCAAAATATATACCAATGATGGCATGATGTTTAGCTCCCCTTTGTTAAACTCGCCCTACAAGGTCAATGGTACTTCATACTGGCAAAAAACGAGTAGCTGATGAAATAACTTGACCCACTGCAAAGCTTGGCCTTGATTTCCCTTTTTTTTTTGCTGATAGCAGCTTCTTGGAGCAGTGCAGCACTGGGGCACCAATCGTTTGAACAGCAGGTAAGTGCACATTTGCAGAACGTTGGCGTTTACAGGGCTCACATGTGTATCTTTATGAATATTTCAACATATTCCATATATAATTTAATGTATTCAGATATGCTCAAAAATGGATTAATGTAAAAAAATTGAATAGTAATTAAATATACTTAGAACATTTACAAAATTAATCCTTATTTTTAAATAATTTTGCAAAAAAAACCTTATGTGGCAATTTTGATTTTTTGTACCCTCCTAAACCGCCGGTTAAGCGAGAGAGGCGGTTAAGAGACCATTAACTGGGATTAACACACAATAGACTCAATGTTCTGGGCAAAGGAGTTCTTTAGAGACAGTATAAACAAGTTTACTGTCTGCAGAACTCAGTTTTTCACACAAGTTCTCTTCATTGGTTGTACTGTAGATGTCTATCCAATAAAATGCAGAAAATATTAACGCAGCTCTTCCCCATTTGAACCCCTGAGGGTATATAACCTTGAACGTCAACCCAGACTAAAAGTTCATTCTACCCCAAGCAGACATGTCGAGAGGAGGCAGAGTTGTGCTCGTTACCGGTGGTGGAGGTTACGTCGGCAGTCACACGGTGGCCGTGCTTCTGGAGAATGGATACGAGGTCATCGTAATCGACAATTACTCAAATATCACCAGAGGTAGTATTGGTTTTGGCCCTTGCCATTTATCGATGATGAAGCATAGATTTGGAAATAATTCCAGTAACCTCAATTCATTATAGGCGATGCAGACAAGCCCGTGTGCCTGGCAACAGTGGAGAGACTAACTGGCGTCCAGCTAACTTTTCACGATGCCGACCTGCGAGTCAAGGAATCCCTCGTGCCCATTTTCCAAAAGGTATGTATCTGCCAGACCAAAAACTAGAAACTGACCAGAAAGTACACAACAAGTATCATTCCAGCACAAAATCGATTGCGTTGTCCATCTGGCCGCCCTGAAGGCCGTTGGAGAGTCTGTGGAGCAGCCTCTGGAGTACTACAAGAATAACATCGGTGGCACCATCAATTTATTGGAGGTGACAGCAGCCCAGAAAGTTTTCCTACAATTTCTACGAGATTCTGGATTTTTGCTAAAACTATACAATTCCTTCGCAGGTCATGAAGGAATTTGGAGTAAAGAAGTTGGTGTTTTCCAGCTCTGCAACTGTCTACGGGCAGCCAGAGCACCTGCCGTTGGACGAGCAACACCCCGCGGGAAGAACATGCACTAGTCCGTACGGAAAATCCAAATATTTCATAGAGGAAGTGCTGAAAGACCTAAGCCAAGCTGAGCAGGTTAGTTAACCCCCAAACAAGTGCGGTTACTGCAGAATCGCTTACGAAAGGGAGTTTAAAATCACAGAATATTCCTAGTTTTCTGACAAAAGAGTTCTCGAGTCTTCGGTGAAAGAACGCTCAAGGAACTTGAGAACGCTTCGAAAGACCACCCTGTGGATTCGGCCCTATCCACCCATCTTGATCGGTTTAATTTTTCGCAGGGTTGGGGTTTCGCCATACTGAGGTACTTCAACCCCGTGGGTGCCCACAAGTCCGGGTTGATGGGTGAGAACCCGAATGGCATCCCCAATAACCTGATGCCCTTCATGTGCAAGGTGGCCGCCGGAAAGCTGCCGGAACTGAACGTTTTCGGGAACGACTACGAAACCCGGGACGGCACCGGACTACGTGATTACATCCACGTGGTGGACCTGGCGCAGGGGCATGTCGCTGCCCTGGAGAAACTCTTCGATGGAACTATCCAAGGTACAAAGGTAATCAGGACTTGGTTAATTAATCTGGTGTAATGAACCTATTGTTTTAAACATTAGCTGCAAATATAAAATACTGCTTGGGATAACACCTATTTATATTCCCTTCTAAGGTGTATAACTTGGGAACCGGACAAGGTTACACGGTGCTAGAGATTATCAAAGCCTTCGAGAGTGCGTCTGGCAAGAAGGTAAAGCCAATTTCAATAATTGACGATATTGTGTGATTCAGGCCCTTGCTCTGAATCCGCTTCTGATATTTCTAGATTCCATACAAGATCGTCGATAGAAGACCAGGCGATGTTGCCATCTTGCTGGCCGATGTCCAGCTGGCGGAAAAGGAACTGGAATGGAAGGCCACAAGGAGTTTACGAGAGATGTGTAAGTTGCTCTTAATATAGTCTATTAAGATGACCGTAAAGTAAAGCACTCATGGCCATCGATTAAATTCTATATAATTATTAGGTGAAGATGCTTGGAGATGGGTGCTGAATTCCGACTTACACGAAGAAAATTGAAAGCTGTCATTATAGTATCAACTAAGTTTTGTATACGGTTAATTTTTCTGTAAGAATTATTTTGATAAAGCTTCTAAGTATACAACGCCTTGGTCTCCTTATCTCGTGTATTTGGTTAACAAGATTAACAAGTTTCTAAAAGCTGCATCCACGTAATTTTGAGCCTCTACAGTTTAGTCCCTTGTTATTAAACTGAATGTATGTTATTTTGTTGGGAACAACAATGGTTAAATATTTAACCAACCGTTATATTTTCACAGTTATAACCGCTAATTGATCAAACATGTCATTAGGATGTTGTCATATTGATGTACAATTTTATCAATTGCAATGAATAATACTTCCACAACAATATTCAATCATAATCATTCCTATGAATACATTAAAAAATTAATAAAAGTAATGCAATAAAATCTCTAAATATCCATGCAGTGCTTTAACACTATATTACTGCATTATTGAAAAATTATACATAATGTAAACCTACAAAATTAAATATAGGCATCTAAAGTAAATTTTATATTACGTAATTACTGAAAAATGATAAACAATATAAATACCATATTTAAAATTAAATACAAGATGAATTTGGATTAAAACTAAATACTGGGTCATACTGGGGTTATGAAAAAATAGCATCTGAAGCTTAGGGTTTAGCCAGGATTACATTTTTTATGGGAAAACTTAAGTACTTGACAAGCTGTTACATATAAAATAAACAAAGCGCATTAGTCGACCTACAAAACCTTGAACCCCCACTCCCATTTTACGCAACCCTTATTTTTTAGTGCAAACACAGCTTGCACATTATCATGTTGTATTATGATTTACGTAATGTACATTTCCAAGTTCTACACCCGCCATATTTTGCAACGCGCTGGAATTTGAATAAACAGCTGCTAATGGCGTCATGGATGACGTCATTGGAAATTCCCTCCCACAATGCACCGCGGGACGGGGGCCCAAAAAAAAATAACACCTCCCACTGGTCCACGCCTAAAACGGGGTCAACATCATCTGCAGATCAAGGATGGGATGCTGTTGATCTTCTCCCATCTCCAAAAGCTGCATCCAAACCGTTCGATGGTTACAAATGAAATGTTGATGAAAGGCAAAGTCGAAATTGTAAAAACAAGCACGCCAATAATCGACTGGTATTTATAACAGGTAAGGCTAAATCTTCCCAACCATTTTGATGCTATATCTATCTTGCCACAGACGACATCACGTGGTTTCTAAGCCATAGTTTCAATGAAGAGTTCATTGGAAACAACATCAAAATTCATTGCAGTCGAAACACGAGCCATGTTAACCTTTGATAAGAAAATATAGCTTTATTGATTGATTTCCCAACGTCGTGTGTGCAGGCTTGCCATCTGCAAGGGGAGGATACGTGATTAGTAACAAAAGGCAAACAAACGTCAATGGGGATGCCGCGTAGGTTGGCAACACAATGGACAGTAATAACGAGGGTCAGGTGTTTCTATTAAAGAGTTTCCACACAAAAAATCCATTCAGGTGCTGCGATTGACGTGGAGCAGTTTAGTACTATGGAAACCTCCATCTGGCACTGCATTGTAGGAATCGTCTCCTTTCGTAAGGCATAGAAAATTCTGCGAAGCAAACAATTAAGACACAGTGACACGTAAGCTATAGGTGCGAAGTGCGGAGGCGGCCGGATTAATCCGCACATCTTGTTGTTTCTACGTATCAGCAAATTGCACCGTTAAGCTAGCTGACACCCTTTGCTTATCTGCTTCTGCAAACAAATTGTTTTTCGGTTGCTTCAGCATAAGGAGGTTCCTGTTTTTTTGCAGGCCGACGTCGTCAAGTAATCCGTCTGACCGTCTCGTCGTGTCCCAAGAAGTTCGGAAACATGTTCGGTTCTGGAAAAACCGTTTTCGTGACCGGTGGTGCCGGATACATCGGCAGCCACACCGTGCTCGAGTTGCTCAACGACGGCTACACCGTCATCGTGGTGGACAATTTCGTGAACGCACTCAAAGGTGAGTTAGTATCTTCCAAAATGCTACAAGGAATTTTTGGTTTGGAATTGTCGGGTGCTTTTCTTGCTAATTACAAAAGTCCCTAAGTTGGGAACTTATTGCCATAGTTGGGGAAATGCTCAGTTGAACGTCTTCATGAATGAAAAATGTGACAGCCGAAACGTTGTTTTCGATTAAATGAATTTTTGGTTTGGAAATCTACGAGGCTTACTAACTATTAATATTGGTACATCTGATGTCGTTGATGATATGTTTTGGAATATTCATATAAGGGTCTTCTTCAACGAATATTCCGAATTTGTCCAAGATGTGCAGAAATTTACCTTAAGATTACCCTTGAAAATTATGAACTGGAGATAAGATGAACGTATTTTAAAATTCATTTATGAACAATCATAATTATAAACCATGAAAAATTTCCTTCGAATATCATTGTGATTATCGTGTCTTGTAGAATGACAACAGTATTGTGAAATTACTTATAAATGACGAGGGGTACATTGGGTACCTACTTAAATTGCATCAGACAAATCCTCATAATATTGCCAATAAACTAATACTAAAATTCATTTCAAATCATGAAAGAAAAGGAGAAAAACTAAAAGGATCAAAGTAATTTCAAGCCTTACTAAATGCTAATGTGAATTTAATGAGCAAAAACATTCGATCATTTGCCTGATTTATAACAACTAACGTCCATTTCAGCAAAATCAGAGTCCAAAGGGAAGCCAGAAAGCTTAGTTCGCATAGAGAATTTAACTGGAAAATCAGTTATATTTTATGAAGCAGACTTACAGGATAAACGGGCTATCAAGGAGATTTTTGCAAAGGTTCGTGGCCAAGGAAGTAAACACATTTATAGCATAGTTTCGTTCAAAACACATGACGTCCGTGACAGCCAATTATTGCGTTTGATTTAGCACCAAATCGATTGCGTAATTCATTTCGCCGCATTGAAAGCTGTGGGAGAATCGGTGCGGCTTCCTCTGGACTATTACAAGAACAACGTCGGAAGCACCATTACTCTAGTCCAGGTTAAAAAATATTTCAAGTAATATGCGTAGAATTGTCGTTAAAGTGCTATTGAAGTCACCTGGCTGATTTGTTTCTCGTCCAGGTTATGAAAGACTTTAACGTCAAACATCTGGTGTTCTCAAGTTCAGCCACAGTTTACGGTCAGCCCCAGTACCTGCCCATTGACGAAAAGCACCCCACAGGACAAGGGTGCACGAACCCCTACGGGCGCACCAAATACTTCGCAGAGGAAATTCTCAAAGATATCGTTATATCCGAAGAGGTAAGCATTCGGAACTGCACAATTGTATAACTAATATCTGGTTTGACAGGGAACTATGTTCCCTCAGCTGCCAAACTAGGTTTAAAAAGTGATCTAGACGAGTCTTAAGTGGGCAGATCAGGTGCCATTCACGTCAGTTACGTCACAGGCCTTTAACTCGTTCAAATCATGGTTAACAGGTGGTTGTACGTAATACGTGAAAATTGTAACACAGACATGAATTTGGTTAGCAGCCAGTTCAACTCATAATTCACCAACATTTTCAAAAACTTTTCGTTAATGATGCTAGCCATATCTTAATGTTATTTTTGAACTTTTTGAAGGCCTTCGACGCGTTTCACTTATTTAGACCAAAGTCCAAATGAGTGCAAATAATTAGTTGTCAATGCTTACCTTGCCTGTTCGTTTTTTCATCTTAGGGCTGGTCAATTGTTCTTCTGCGATATTTCAATCCAGTAGGAGCTCACAAATCTGGGCAAATAGGAGAAGATCCTCAGGGAATCCCAAACAACTTAATGCCTTACGTCGCTCAGGTGGCCGTCGGGAAAAGACCAGAATTGCAAATTTTTGGAGATGACTACGACACCAAAGACGGCACAGGTTCGACATCGATAGTTCAACTGTGTTATCTAGCGTGAAAATGTCGCTTTTTAAACTTATTTCGAACATGTTTTGACCTTGCTTGGTAGGAGTTCGCGACTACATTCACGTAGTGGACCTTGCCACCGGACATCTAGCTGCTCTTCGGAAACTTCTGAAAGGCGACTTCGAAGGAATAAAGGTCGGTACTTTGCTATTTGTAAACTTAAACACCACATATTACGTCGTCACTGTAGTAAACCTCGAAGGAAATATAAAAAAAACTTGTTATTTGAACGATGAGCAAATTTAAAATGGAAGTTTTGCATGAAACTTGACTCTAAACATGTGTAAAGCTATTAGTTGGAGCGCTTCCGAATTTGAGGGCAGTCCGTAAAATACAAGAACAAACGAGGGCACTCCAGAAATTTCATTATTTAAATGTAGTTGAACCTAGATTATCTAATATAATACAAAATGTGTCATTATTTTTAATAATTAACACACAAAAACTACATTTTAAAACTTTAAAACCGTTTTAAAAGTTGGAAAAACAGTTATACATTTTGTTTTAAACTATTTTATAACTTTAAATGTATTTATTATTAATAATTATAATCACAAAAATACTGCAAGAAAAAACCTCCGTAGTTTTCCTTGTTTTATGTAATATTAAAAGTTTAAAATTGATAAAACATAAATTGTAATACATTTTAATTACACAAATTGAGGTTTTTAATTTTAAAAAATGTATTCCCAATTTCATAAGGCATTGATAAAATTGGGGTTTGGAATCATCATTGAGTGTATAACGTCTAATAAAAGGAAATTTGAAGTTATCAATTACAAAATTCACTTTGTTATAACCCGATTTAAATTTATGTTCAAATTTAATACTATTTTCTATTTTTCATCCAGGCATACAATTTGGGAGCCGGAAAAGGTTACTCTGTACTAGAAATGCTTCATGCCTTTGAAAAAGCATCAGGAAAAAAAGTAAAAGCAATGCTATTTTGCATCTTGGATTTTTATAAAACTTTCTCTGCTTTTTCAACAAAAAAAATTTAATTCAAATTTTTAAAAAAGTTGCCATACCGCATTGTTGACCGAAGACAAGGAGACGTGGCATCCGTTTACGCTGACGCAACATTGGCCGAAAAGGAGCTGGGATGGAAAGCTGAAAAAGGAATCGAGGACATGTGTAAGTCCCGATTTTTTCTATTCTTGACAACATCTTGAACATACAAAAATATATAACAAGAATTTTACCATTTACCAGGTGCTGATACATGGAGGTGGCAGACAGCTAATCCCAACGGTTTCTTGCCCGACACGCAATGATCCAGGTTACGACTTAATTGTAATTTAATTCATAATTTAAAACCGGTACTCGAGTTCGTGCCAAAGTCTATAAATCCTAGTCACAATGAATAAATCAACATTAAATCCCTCGTTATACTTGTACGTATCGAACGATACTTAAAATTTTGAAAAAAATTTGTTGGCAGAATTAAATAATATTTTCGTTATCTTGTGTTCTTGTACATTTGTATCGACCAATACCGTGCACCTCTCCTGGAACTGTAGCTGAACCCTGCATACAAGACTAGTAAAGTGAAAAATTAAATGCGGATTGCTAGGAAAGGGAACATTTTTATTAAAACGTTATTACGAGAAAATACTGACTAGGGCAACATGTGTGCAATGATTTTGCAATTCTACTTAGAAGTGAAACAAGATGGATTTTAAGTGACATGGGCCCTATCTAGCATTTGAAGTCAAGTGCATCCATTCAACATTAATTAAATTTCAAACATTTCTAGAAAGTTTAACATTACACTGAAAATTTCAATTGTTTAAAATATTTAGGATAAAATTTATAAAATTTGAAATAAAGCTTTAAATCGAATATTCAAAAGTCAATACCGGAAACAGTTGTTTGATATGATTTAAATTTATATAAATCGATCATTTGATGCAAATGCTAATTTTGATTAGACAAAAAATAGACAGATGACGTTAACCAATACCCACTCGAAAAAAATTTCATCTCAGATCAATGGACAAAAAAAAGTTTTAAAAAAAGATAAAAATGTATAAAAATTCCTTTGTTTTAAAATTTTGAGTTGTGCGAAAACACATTTACACGTGATCATGAAAACGTTTGTTAAATTTTGGAGAAATGTGCTTTTTGCAGATTTGTATCTGCTTAATCATAGGATGTACATTCTTGGAACTTTTGAAGTTTCGGAAATCAGTGTCAGGACAAAAGTTGACAATAAATCATCGGATCAAATGTTGTAACGTGGAAATTTAACAAATTTAAAAGAGAGAGAAAATTGATTTCGAAATGGGCATCGACTCTGGAGGAAATAAATGAAAATAAAGGGCAATTTGAAGAACCTTAAGTTGTGGGACACACATTAAGGGCGACGTCACCGGTTGGCTTGGCAGCTGACATATCCACCAACTTGTTGTCGATCTTGAAGTTCCTTATACATCCGACAAACTGCGCCGTGGTCTCTATGCCGTGCGCTCTGCTCGGATTGGGCATTCCACCCATATACAAGGGGTCATTGGTGTCCGTGGCCGATACCCCTGCAACGCCGAAGCCTGGCTCCACCGAGGTGCCGTCCACACTCAGCGTCACCACGTTCTTCGACTTGATTGCTGGAAAAAGCAAGAAAACGACGTTAAGCTTTGTCGAATCATTACATTTAGGTTTTTGGATTAGTAACGTATGCTGCAGAAGCAATACCTCTAATTGTGTGCCACTCGCCATCGCAGAAATACCCCGGATTCGTCGAGGTGAATTTGGCGGCTATGATACCAGCACCATTTTCTGCACTGAACTTCAGCTGGAATGCGGAAGATAAAAAGACAATATGACAAGAAGGACTTGCTTAACTTGGGACATACTTTGTCGGAGCAGATATGATATTGCAATATTTCCCCACTTAGAAGAGTCAAAATTCTTTTAATTTTTTTGTAAAGAGGCAGAAACATCTTTAACAATAAATATAAGTGGTAGAAAATTGCCGTACGTTAAATCGAGACTGTCTTTCACAGTTTTTTAATAGAACCTGAAAGCTCACAACTCACCACTCCATCTATCATCTGCAGAGCTAAAAAGTCTTTGCGTCTGTTGTGAACAGCTAGAATGACACCTGATGTGTTCCTCGGTTTAATCTCCAGGTCGATTGTTCTAACGGAGCCAACCCGGAAAGTGTCATCTACATTCAGAGCCATTACAACATGTTAATGTTAACTTTTAATAAGTAATTTCTGTAATGGACTTATCCGGCAGAGCTTAAGTGAAGAAGAAAACCAGACCACAACTTACACACTGTCACCCGTCCTCCATTCTGCCCAAAGAAAGTTCCAGTTTCGATGTTGCTGGAACAGGGAGTCACTCCCTCCGATTGTTTGGGTTGTGCAATCGGCAAGTTAAACGACTGGATTTGCCGGATGCATCCATCCAGAGAGGCGCCCACTCCCTGCATCAAGAGAGACCAAAATTAACTAATGTTGTTTGGCTAATTTGTTTCTCGGAAGATCGTTTACTCACTCTCAAATGGGTCTTGACAATTGTTGCCAGATTCTCTGGCAGACCACCGACATAGAACGGGACTTGCACGTTCATTGTTGACGAAGATAGTGGGGATTCACGTGTGATGCGATCGCTGTTGTCTAAAGGGGAACAAAATGTTGATCGTCAGTGTGCATTCGCAGACATTTCTAGCAACTTTTTCCAAGACTGGAAAGCAACTGATGTTTTCTTTCCTTTCAATATCTACATTTCAAATTGAAAACTTTGACATGAGAATGTACACGTTCATACCAACAACGAGCGTTCCCACTTTGTTCTCCCTGATGAACTCTGCCGTATGCCATTCGTTGTCGTTATACGCCTTTCTGCTCACGATCTCCAATTTCCCACTTCCGAGGTTAAAAACGTAATTAATCTGGATAATAAACGCATCCCTGGATTAGCATTTACTCAATGGGATTCCCAAAAATTTACCCTGAAAGTTAACAGTCGAGAACTTGCCATTCCACCCTTGATATATGCAGCTATCATGTCATTGATATTGCTGTCGGCGATGAAAAACAGAATGCCATCTAAAGCCGTAGTCTTGAATTCCAGCTTGAAGTGATTCTTGGTGGTCAACTGAGTGACATGAATGTTGTAATGTACTCGGCTGTCTGGTTTGCTTCCTGAAATTGCGAGGAGCGTGCCAAAAAAATGTTAATGAACAGAAAATTGTGACAGGTAAACGAATCGAATACAACGAAAAAATGTCCATTATACCAAAGCGGATTCCGTTAATATCCGATTTTTCCGAATCCTCCCTCGGCTTTAGCGGCAACTTGCAAAGTCCAGTTTCCTCTGGACGTGTCGTGGCTGCAGTTGGGCGGGCAGTGCTTGTAGTAGTTGTGGTCGTAGTCCGCTGTGTCACTGGTCGAGGAGTCACTATGGCAGGTGTTGGCCTGGGTCTTGCAGTAGTCGGAGGAACCTTAACGCCTGGAGTGGGCCTCACATATTCTATTTCTATTCCTTGGAATCGGGAAAAAAATTTCAATTTGTGAAATTTATGAAATTGGGATTAAGGCATTATCGAGAAAAACTACAAGTTCTTCCTTACCAGTATATGGTGGTGCCACAGTAACTTGTGGATCAGGGATGGGGCAGCTAACCAGTGCGGCGCCATGACGGTCCTTGCTGTCTGCAAAATTCTGGAATTTCCCGTTGATGGTGGCGTCGCCTATGCAGCCGACAAACAGATCATTGGTTGGTGCTGCTCCGGTCGGAAGCGTCAGGCTGGACGGTATGCCACCAAAGTACAATGGCGTTTGGGTGTGCAATCGCTCTCCGGAGGTGGCGGACGAATCAAATACTTCGGAATCATCAATGACAAGCAGCAAATGGGTGCTGTTTTTGGTAGCCGAGACGTAGTGCCACTCGCTGTCGTCATAGCGTATGGATGGACTGGATTGAACGTCTCCGCCAGGTTTGGCCCTAAGGGACAAGAGTCCCTGCACCAATGAGAAAGATAGGTAGCTGGACATTTCCAGATTGCCCGTGAAGAACAGCAGGCCGTTAGCCTGGCTGGTCTTGAACTTGAACGTCAGCTGGGGCGTATCTCCCAACTCCATGGGGGCCATTCCTATGTAGCCCTTGGCGTCTTCGGTGAATGTCACCGATCTAGAGATCACAAGTGGGCACCCAGGTACAATTCCCAGCGCCACTTTGGGATTATTCAGATTCTGGACATCGGTGCCAATTTGCACGTTTGCCATGCAACCTTCGAAATCCACGTTGGTGACATCTCTGAAAAAATCAATCGTTCGAGTTTAAAATCCGGCTTTTAAGGTACTCAAAACTGTAATGGAGTTTGCTCTTAAAAGACATGGTGTAAACAGAGTGGACAATCTAATATTAGCCTACTTAAAAGCGTGATCCTGAGGATATCCACCAATAAATATCTCGTTTTCGAATTCCAGCAACGATGACTGTCGCCCAGGTATTGTCTTGACGTCGCTGTCGCTGTCCACGTCAATCTATGAAAAATCATCAACGATGAGTAAATATTTGCGAATCTGCTTTTATAAACAGTTCGACTAAAAAAAATAAAACAAACTCACTTTAAGACGAGCATGGAGTCCGTCTCTGGAAGCCTCCACTTTGTGCCACTTGCCATCGTTGAAAGTCTTGTCAAAGGTAATCTCGAGGGTTCCGCTGCCAATATTGATCCTGTTGATTACTTTTCCATTGATCAATTCCAACGTGAAGAACTTGGACTGCAAGCATGATCGAATTTCAGTTTAGGTTACAAATCTCAACATTATTTACGTACTGAACATTTATAAGCAGCTAGAATTTGTCTTTATACCTCCTTGCCAATCAAGAAAAGCAGTGCATTATCCGCGAATGTTTTGAAATTTAGAATGACGTTAATTTTCTTGGCGAATGTGTTGCGGCTACTCATTGGCAAAGTAACATAGCCGCTGCCGTCGAACTGTGCCCCGTTGGTTTGTTTGATTATGACCAGGCTATCCCTGTTGAGACGTACAATGAAGAATTTTAGAATTTTAAGCAAAATTAATTTGGGAAAACGGAAATTCCACAAACCGTACCAGGATCCTCCCCATTAATTGGTGTTACCTTTCGATATATCCCTCGTCGTTATTTTCTCCTTGTGCAAAGTTCCAAAGACCGACAGGTTTTTCGTCGAATTTCAGTTCTTCGATGGCTCCATCAAAAGTAGTCGACGACAGCTCAGGTTGGATCTGTGCGATAAAACAGACGACGTGATACAATCGCACATTTTAGGAAATGTTTCATCGATTTTCACTCCCAGTGCAACTTTCCAGCAATTATTCCATCTGGCAAACTATTCAAACTAAATCGAGGAAATTAATTTGACGGAAAAAAATGTCTAAATAACCGACTTACGTTAACCGATTTCGGAATGCCGCCGACGTAAAACTTTGACTGCTCCTGATCCAAGTTCAAGACTGAGAATGTCCCGGGCATGGTTTCCTCTACAACAATATTTGGCTGTTCTTCAGTACGCACGGTAAGAGAGACAGCCATGCCGATTCTGTGAAACAAATTGAGAAGCCACGATGAGTGAACCGGCTAAAAGTAATTGCCAAGCGAAAAAAATGGTATTGGTTCGAAAAATGCATGTATACCGGTCAACAAGGACCTCGTGCCACGCATCATCAGCAACGTTAGCAGGGTTCTGGATTTGTTTGTAGCCCGATCCAAGATCCATTGTCAATACAACGTTTCCATGCTTTACTTCCAGGGCGATGTAATCATCCTTGAAAAAAATACGCACCAAATTGGTGATCTCTCAAACAAGAATTGGTTGAATTCACACGCCCATTTACAAATTTGGCATGCTCGATACATACCGTTAACGCTCTCTTGATTCGTTGCTTCGTGCCCACCGGGTTGCCCAAGTAAGTCAGTAAGCCATTTTGCTCGCTGGTTTTGAAGAACAGACTCAGCTTTGTGGACGTTGCCGAACGGTGCAAGTTCTCTGGGTTTTGCAGCTGTAGAGTGGAGTTGTGGTAGAAGCGCACACCCACGTTGATCTTAAAAGAGAAGGTTCAATCACGATTAGCCAGGTTTGAACCGCTGATGTACAAAAAATACACCTGAAACATAACTTACTCTGTTTGCTTGGTCACGAGCAAGGACAATCTTGCGTCTAAGTGCTGCTATCTTTTCGCCAACGTCTACCCCAATGACCCGAATTGCCGATGCCTTAATTCCCAGTCCGCCCATTTTGTCCTTCAACTCGGGAATCAAATTCACAGCAATTTTCACTGTGCGAATTAAACACAAAAGTAAAACAGATATTGAATTTGAAAATATCGCCATCTTTACAAAATCAATCACGACAAATTTGAAGCTAAGGGCTTATCATACCTTGTCCATCTGCTCTCTTGATAGCTTGGTTAGCATCATCCACATCCCTTGGTATCTGATCAGCCCTTTCCTGATCATCTGGCAGCTTATCTGCAATATTCTTGACAATGTCCAGGGCGTCATTTGCTTTCCCGTTGGCTCCATCAGAGATCTGCTTGGCCTTCTCAGTTTCTCCACGAATAGTGCCTTCACACCACGAGAAAACGATCACAAGTCAGTTTCAGTCCTCATAAAAAGTGTACTAAATCTATTTGACCTAAATCTTTAATGCTAAATATTTGCTTAGAGCTAGTCGGTGACAAAAAAGATATTTCTTCGAACAAGCTCTCAGAAAAAGTTTGTCATTGTAGGTATACATGTAGAGTGGTTTAAAGGTCAGTTGAAGTTTGTTACTTACCGCTGGGAAGCCTGTCCATCATCCTATTTAACTCGTCGATACCATCCCTGGTGAGACGATTCATTTGGCCTACAAGATCCACGCCCTGCTTGGCCCCACCCAGGCGATCCTTAAGGTCCCCTTCGACTGTCCCTCTGGCCACCAATGCTTCAGCCATAAGCTGTTTGCTCCGGGCCAGCGAATCGCTGGCTTCACCATCTAGACCAGTTGACTGCAATAAAATAAATGAATAGCCATGAAACTTCGCTTTGTCGTGATATGGTCATTTGGGAATCCTAAGGAAAACGCTGGTGTATTTTAAGTCCACCGATGCCCTTTTGGAATCAAAAGGGAATATTGCAGGGACGTCTGTTAATCACGAATGATGACTGGGAAAATTTTCTTGAAATGAATATCTAAAGATTAATTAACGATCTTGGTTTTTGAGATGGTATCAAGTACTGCATGTAGTGCTAACAAGAGGTACTTCCAGTACTTAACTTCAAACGGAAATTAATTTTGTCGATTACTATAAGATATCCTAACAAAACTTTTAAATAAATAGCAAACTTGTCTTACCTCCCTGGATGCATTGTTTGCAGCAGCAACGGCGATCTCCGCTGCCTCCTTGGCTTCTTCGATAGCATCCACGATGTCGCCGTACGACTTTGCGGCCCTGAGTGCATTCTCCGACGACTCTCTCGTATCCGCAAGCAGCTTGTCCAGTTCGGATGCAGTGGCCGTGAGCTTGTTTGCATGTCCGTCAGCCTTTCGCACGTCCAGCACGACGCCTGCTAATCCGTCGCTAAGAGCTTTGACAAAGTCTCTCAGCTTATCGATCAGGCCTTTCAAGACACCGTCATCATACTCCAGATCCTACGAATGGAATTAGCATGCTCTTACACGGTCACAAATAATCCGATTAGAATTTAAGCATTTCATGATTAGTCTGTTTCCTTACCACAAAATTGTTTCTTGCTTGAGCGAGCAGTTCCTTAGCCTTTGTTATGAGGTCGTCACCATCTGCTAATTGTTTATCGATGGCCTCTTTCGCCGCCTTGATACGCTTGACTTTTTCCTAGAAAATAGCCAAGTTTAATTCTAACACTTTGGCAGAGTCAAGTTGACTCGAGTTAACGCTTCGAATTAGCGGTACTCACGAGGGCAGGAGGATTTTCGTTTTTCTTGTTCAACAATTTGGCTTCGGAACTAGCTGCTTTGGCAATGGCACTATTGTTTATCAGGTCTCTGAGCTTATCCTCAATTTTATCCAAGGCGTCTTGGAGATCATCCAATCGCTCCTTGTTTTGCTGAGCTGGCAAAGCAAAGGCTTTAGCCTTCTCCAAAACTGAAAGAAAATAATGTTGTAACAGCTAGCACCCAAATGATCGACATCCAAAAATCAGCAAAAATGAAATAAAACCGACTGTCTTTAGCCGCCTGGAGCTCGTCGTCCCCACTCTGTTTCGGAGTGTCAAAATCCCTGGCTTTGATCTCGGCCAACATTTTTTCAGCTTCGGCGATAAGCCTATCCCTGCTAGGACCACGCCATTCCACAAAACCGCTTGCGATGTCCTTGATTTTTCCCACAATGTCTGTAATTTTAGGCCATTGCAAGATACGATTAAAATACTTTTATTGCATTTGCATAGACATCGTCATGTGATACTGACCTTTGACATTGCCAATGGTATCTTTAATCATTTTCTCGGCATTCAGAGCTGCTATGCGGGTGGCATCGGCATCAACCGAAGTCTTGTTAGCATGCTCTTTGGAACGGACGGCCTAGGAACGAAATTTCGTTGTACATGTCTCTCAGAGAACTTTCAAAAAGGGCACGCTTAAACCATGAGCTTACCTGGCGTTCGGTTTGCTTGCCCAAGTCCTCCAAACTTTCCACGTTCACTTCCAAGGGTCCAAGATCAACTAAAGTCGGATCTCCAATCAAAGCATTCACCTTTGGCTTAACATTTAAAGAAAATAACATAACATGTTATTTATCATTCGGATGGCTTTGACCAGCTGTTATAACATTACTCGGCACGCCCACTGGCTTACCCGAAGTTCAGCTATGGTCTCATTGACGGTTGCCAACTTCTGATAAGCGAAAAAGCTAAATGCCACGCCTTTAAGGCCATCCCAGACTGGGTCGTATAGTCCGTGGAGGGCGTCCAAATCGTCCAACAGTGTGTGCTCGCAGGGACCACATTCTGCGATTAAAAAATTAACGTAAGATTAGTGGTCAATGCAAAAACAGAAGTTCAAACGATGTCCGTTCTCGTCTTCCATGCAATTACCTTGACACCCGGCATTGTCGATGAGCACCCAACGGTGTGGACAACGATCGCACTTGTCCCCGACGACGTTGGGCAGACACTCGCATCGGCCAGTATGGGCATTGCAAGTGCCGCCGATCGAATAATCAGCATTGCATCTACAAGCTAGAAGTAAACATTATAAATATTTTAGAACTTCTGTGATTCTACAGCGAGACTTCTTTTTCTTATGTGACAGTAATAAATAAAAGCAGGTATTTGATGATCTTACCTTGACATCCGTTTGGACCGAGATTCCAATGCCCAGGCAGACACTTGTCACACGTGCGTCCGGTGACCCCTGGTCGGCATCTGCACTGCCCCGTGTTGACGTCGCATTGATGGCTTTCAGAACCTATTCCACAATTGCACTTAATGCATCCTTCACACGAATCAAATCCCCAGAATCCAGCCTAGGTTTTCAGTAAAATTTCTCAAGATTAGATTAGTCTCCAAAAGTCTAGTTACAGTCACAACGTAACCTCACAAGACACTAACCGCACACTCCTCGCATTTGTCGCCAACCACATTTGGCCTGCACTTGCATGTTCCAGACACATGACTGCACTGCTGGGTCCCGCAATCGTCACAGAAGCATCCTATCGAAGAAAATATATCATAATGTTAACTATCTTTAATAGTTTCCGCTCTATATTCATCCAAAATATACGCCAAATTTATTATTTAAGATTTAATGTGAAAAGGAAACTTTATATCCGACAAAGTTAAACTTTGTGAATCGAACTGATAGTAAATTTAACCATCTAGTCTTCGGGTCAAATTTAACACGGAAAGCAAACTCACGCCTGCAATTCTTCGACTCGACAGCATCGCCATAAAATCCGGGTGCGCAAAGCTCGCAAGCTTGACCAAAGGTGTTGTTGAGACATCTAAGACACAGGCCGGTCACTGAATCGCAACTTTCTATGCTGTTTGTGTCGATGTTTCCACTGCACATGCATGGCTTGCAGTAATCGCCGATGACCTCGGGCTGACCATAGAAGCCAGCAGCACAGCTAAATCAAGTGGCAAAACAATATCGCATAAAAATGACGCGGGTGTAGACAACACTCTAATATCACGAGAGAATTTCATTTTAACTCACTAGTCGCAGCGTATTCCGGTGTAGCCCGGTTTACATTCGCAACGGATTTCTAGTCCACTTGGTGAAAGCTCGCAGGCCGTTGCAAAACTATGTTAAACAATAAAATTAGTTGAGGAGAGGGGAGCAGGACAAGTCAATTTTAGAGAAATTTCTTACTTGTTTGATGTCATTGGCAATGGACAGGCGCAAATCAGACAATCGTTGGGGGAACCGACTGTTGCATTGCCGTGGAAACCGGCATCACACTTCTCACAGTGATCTCCATGAGTGTTATGCTTACAATTCTGCAATGTACAATGTGTGACAATGTAACAATGCCATTATGAATAGTTCTTGTAAGTAAAGTACGGAAAAAACTTTTATGCAAAAATACTTACAATGCAAACACCCGTGAGAGGATCGCACGTATCGGCATGCCCGTGGCATTCGCACTGCCTGCAAAATCCACCGAAAGGTCCGGTGGGCGTGCGGTAATAGCCAGCGGCACAATTTTCGCAGGAAGATCCCTCGTAATGAGGGGGACACTGGCACTGCTCGATGGCCACAGCTTGCGAGGCGCCAGAAATGTAATTGGAAACAGCCAATTCCAAGCTTACATCTGTCAGTCTTAAAAAAAAGCAACGACAAATTCGATTATTGGAGGTTTTAGCAGGATTTATGTTAGGGCTTATAAAAACTAGCTTTTCCTCTACACAAAAATTCCTGCTCCTAAATATCCATTATTGGGAAAATAAAGCCAAAACTTTTTACGGTCTTTGTAGAATAATTTTATGTTCATTTACCTGGCCTCATTTACTTCAGTGTTATAATGCACACGAATAAACACTTTCTCCAAGTTCCACAACAGCATCATTATTTGTTCTCTGGTGATGGCGGCGCCGGTCCAATGATGAAAGTTCCACTCGCGCAACTCAACTTCGACGGCAAAAGGAATATTGTCCGAAGCTTGTGCATCGTTTTCGTACACTGCCGTGATGTTGTTCCCCTAGATAATGGCGAACGGACGAAATTATTCAAGTGTTAAACCCTAAGCGGAAGTATGCGGCTTTGTGAAGTTAAACAGGCTCTCACGATTAGAATAACGTCTCCAGCAATGACTCCGCCGCCAATATCACTACGTCCTTTTGTGTATTCCAAGGTGTACTTCAGCTTGCCTCCGTACGATTTTATCTGAAACGAACCGATATAAAAACGCACAGGTAAATGGGCTTGTAAATTTAAAATCTAGAATTTACTTGGGGTTTTTTTCTAACTGCATCACACAACAAACCTTGTTTCCGAGAAATTCTTTGGGTGCAGAGAAATAGTAAATGACATCTGGTGAAGAGGAGAATGGTAGACGAACGATGATATCGTCAATAGGATTGTCCAATTGCGAGGAAGACTCGTGCTCTTGCACTCCAAAGGCATTCAGGAGCAAACCAGCAGATTTCCAGCCCTCGTATGCCGTGACCTAAGCGGCAAAGGACCACAAAATAAGGACCACCCTAATACAGTATGTATAACATTTTGTGAATGCAATGTGATTACCCTGCTCCTGAACATAGATGAGCTGATGCAGTGAGTGGCTTTCCCAAAGCAGAAACAGGTGGTACAACCCTGGGGATTACGTTCTTCCAAATTAAATGTTCCCGGCTTACATTGGTCGCATTGATGGCCGTACACGTTTTCCTTTTTTTAAAAAAAAGAAGATGCAATTTAGGAAATAGTTCACAGCTTTATTTGTTTTAACCTTATTATTCATTGGTTTATTACCTTGCAGAAGCAGCGAGCATTATTTTGGTCGCAAATCTCGGTGGTGGTTCCTCGGAGGTCACAATCGCAAAGACGGCAATCTGGGAAATTCCAGTAGCCCAACTGGCACCTGTTGCAAGTCCTGTTCACCACGTTTGGTTTGCAGCTGAAAAATTACGCAACATAGCTTTATTTAAGCAGTCGTTCCTTGAGATTAATAAGTTAAACCAAATTACGAAAGTCCCTTAGGAACTTACTCGCAATTTCCAGTATCGAGATCACATTGAAGGCGATCACGCTTCACACCTAGGGGGTGGCAATGACACTCCTGAAATACAAAGCAATATTTAGCTTGCAAATTATAATAATTATTTTGAAAAGTGGTTATTTTACAAATGAAAATATTATATAATAAATTATGTGAGAAAAACATATTTAATAACTGGTAAACTAAGTCCAAGCAGGAACCCACCTCGCAACCTATGATCGGATCACGGCCATACGTATTGGGAATACAGCGGTCGCACTTCTCTCCGGTCACTCGCGGTGGGCAAATGCATTCGCCGGTCCAGGGGTGACAAACGGCAGTCGATGGGCAGTTGCAAGGTTTGCAGTTGGGGAAGCCGTAGAATCCCGTACGGCATTCGGTGCACCTTCGGCCGATGATATTCGACTTGCATGGGCACTGGCCACCGAAGGTATCACACTCGAAGCTCAGGGAGCCATCAAAGTCGCAATCGCAGGGCAATCCACCGTTATTGTATTCGGATGTCAACGAAAAAGTGGCATTTCGGCAAAAACCTACGTTAATAATGAAATTAATAACTGCAACACCATTTACTTAATTGCAAAGCAAATGCATAAATATGGAAATTTTGGAAACCAAACCTTCTTCCTTGGGACTCAAGTAGAAGTGCTCCTGACCACATGTCGAGATGAAATCCACCGTGCGGTCGAGAGGTTGTGGTTCAAGGACCTTCACTTGGTAAGCTACTTCGGGAATGGCCAATATGTAGTCCTTAAACATGATAGAATTCAACGTGATTACACAATAAACTACGTAATCGCAATGTGAGAATTTATGTTTGTAATATGACTTACAATCCAAACGCTCTTGTGATTTGGTTCCCTCAGGGTGACCATGAAATTTTCTAGTATTTGGAAGCTGTTGCCGCCTGCTTTGGCCTTCACGACTGCACGGCACCCGGCAACGCTTGGGCAGAAGGGAACTGGAAGGATGCCTTCGTAGAACTGACCATTTTGAATTAGCACGTCTAAATCGAATTCTACAAGAAGAAAAGTGTGCCGCAGAAATTTGAAAAACTCGAACAATTAACTTTTCGCCTCTTCAAAATGAATTCATTCCCAGGAAAACACATTCGTAAAATTAGAGTCAAATACTTCTCTTACCTGGGTGCTTGGTCTGATAATAGTGCACCACAAACACGTATCCACCAGGACTGGGCACTTTTCCCCTTATATCCACCATAGCGTCCTTGTGGTCCAAATACACGAGGCTCAGGTCTTCGTCCACAACCTTCCGAGGCAGTTCCGTTGCTTTCTGCGCTTCATTCCCTGTTTCCGCCTCAATCTGCAACATCAATGTAATATTACATTCCAGGAAAATTAAAGACAGTGACAGAAAAATCGAGTATTACCTTGATAGATCCAGGAATTCCTTGAAAGTGTCCTTCCAAGCACTTGCCATTCTCTCTCACGCAAGAGTAGCTGGGGCGCACGTAATCGGTATGCCACTGTCGAACGGGAATGGCAACCACAGACTCGATGACCACAAGCTTGTCGTGGCCGCCCTGAAAATCGAGGGTCACGTGGTTTGTATCGAAGTTGAAGACAGATACCTTGCCTCGCATGTCGGTCACGATCTGCCGACAGAGGCCACTGTACGGGCAGTCGTAGAGAACGGC
>JAUJYV010000914.1:0-25000 GCA_033995625.1 Ophyiulus pilosus
CAAAATGTCAAATTAGGAAAAGGAAGAGAATGGTCTGTTTGTATGAAATCAACTGTTTTCGTCTTCATTGGCAATTAATTAAACTTGTTACAATATTTTTTTAAGAACTGAGGGAAATGATAAATGGTTGCTACGCTGCAGCATAGTGCTGCACTGCAATGAAGCGACCTACAATTACATGTATGTTGTGATTGAAGAATTAAAATGAGGTTTTATACCCTGATTCATGCTAATGTTGCCATTAAATTGTACAATATCACTTGGAGGATACAACACAATATGTCATCTCTGTAAATCATATCAGTAAAATCAGGAGTAAATGCGTTATCCCACAATACATGTAATTGTAGGTTGCTTCTCTGCAGTGCATCACTGTGCTGCAGTGGAGCTACCATTTGGATTTTCCCTCAGTTCATAAAAACATTCCAACACAATTTGAATTGTGAGTATTTGAAGTAAAAGTATCTCACGTTATGTCATCATCCATCGCATCACGTGTTTAAGGACGTACCACGTGCAGTCCACGCCATTTTGAATGATTACACCATATTGCAGGTATATTTTTAAAGCGCGGCCTAATACCAGCAACTCTTTTGATAAATCTTTCTGGAAATTTCCAATTACCGTGTTTCCATCCCGCTTCATTTCCTCGCCCCCCATTCATTCATTTTCACCCCCTTATTCATAATAAAAATCTTAAACGGAACACGTTTGGAATGCCATTTGGCAGCGTTTGATTTCCGCCATGTTTAATCGTCGATCATTTCCATTACTGCCAACGGCTTATTTGATTTTTATTCGCTTTTTTATGATCCGCGGTGTGCGTTTCTTCATCCTCTTTGCCGTTATTTATTGTCGAGGTACATATACTGCTTATTTTCCGTTATTCGATGATGTTGTTGCCAGTATGAAATCAGTCAGGATTTCGACGCTAATGGACTACACCGGCCGTGGTGAAAGGATTGCTACGAACAATGGATAAACACACCTTAATGCGTTATTAAAAGACATTGGGGACTGTTGCACCAAACCCCTTAATGGAAAAATCATAGGCGTTCCGAATCCAGATTAAATTAACGCTGTATAGGGCTCAACCATAGGCTTATAGGCTTGGACCTACATACTCAACAACCTGCAACTGGAGTGTAATCTTGTCATCTTGCAAAATGAAACCTAAGTTAAACATTCTGAAAGAAAATGTGTTTGTTTATACTCTTGAAAGAATACATGTTTGTTTACATTCTTGAAAATGATAATGTTTGTTTACATTCTTCAAAGAAATAATGTTTGTTTACGTTGCTGAAGGAAATCATGTTTGGATGTTGTCATAACCTCCAACAAATTGAATTGAATTCCCTTTATTAAAATCTAAAATAAAATTACAGTGGAACTAACATTCTTGAAAGAAAACATGTTTGTTGAAATTCTTGAAAAATACTTGTTTGTTTCAATTTTTGAAAGAATTCCAACAAACATGTTTTCTTTCAAAAATTGAAACAAACAAGTTTGTTGGAATTCTTAAAGAAAACATGTTTGTTGGAATTCTTAAAGAAAACATGTTTGTTGGAATTCTTAAAGAAAACATGTTTGTTGGAATTCTTAAAGAAAACATGTTTGTTGGAATTCTTGTAAGGAAACATTCTCACTTCCATTCTCACTGTACAAATGTCTTGGTACGTGAAAATGCAGTATGAAGGAGGGACCAAGTGCCCTAACGGTTAGTCTCTTCTTCTTCATTGAAATGTTTGGCTATAACACACAAGTGACCAATCTTGGTGTCTTTGTATTCTTACGAGTTTTAGCGATTTTTAGACTACATTTTATATGGAAGCTGAATTAGAACTTCAGAGAATCCCATGGTTTAAAAATTAAACAGGGCAATTACCTTTATGACTCCAGCAGACAGAAAATGGGTGAAATTTTAATTTTGTTTGCCAAATCTCATTTGTTGGCATTAGCTAAATGAAAGATAATATTTGCCTTTCAGAAAGGTCGAGTTTCTACTAAAGACGTATTTATTATCTTTTCATTCATTATACATGAATGATTTGTATTTGTATTGATGCAGAGGCTGGCAACATAATACTATTACGAACATTTTGCAGGATTTTTATAAAATTAAAATCAATAATAATAATATTTACATTAAATAATAGCTAAAGATTTGAAAGAAATATTTCAATATCTTGCAAGTTATACTTCTGTTTGTTTACTTTTAGGCATCGTATTTCATTTATGTCTTATCAGTAAGCATAATATTATATCGACTCACTTATACAGCTGCTCTTTTGAAGATAACTTACTTTCTGAGGTTACTTATTTAAGATAAGTTATTGTATGATTATAGTTAATGCATTCGAGTGGTAGCAAAAAAAAATTATCTACCATCTCATCATCCTTTTGCTAAGAATGTTATATTTTTTTTTCTTAAAATAGCTAACTTTTATATGGCTTCAAAGCTATGGCAATATCGGTGTCCTATGCTTTTTGTTAAAATATATCTTTAGATACACGGCAGATGCATCCATAAGAAAACATTTTATAAACGTACAAAACATAACCCTAGATAATTTCTTCACCGCACATAAACCTATTTGATTTCATTTCAATAATATTATTAAATGAAATTATTGAGGAAAAAAATAGACTCGTGTCTCAGCCTGTATAAATTGATTTTTTACAAGCACGAATCCAGTGTCTTTGTTTTAATCCCAAATTGGCCAAATGTATTTGGGGAATATTGTTCATCTCAAATAGCGAAATCCATTAGACAACACTGGATATCATGTTTGCAATTGGCATTAGGAAATGCGAGGAAAAAATATTCCTGACTCATTTTGTGTCCATGTGTGTCGTTCCCACGACTATTTTGGCAGTACGTACTACATGTGGACATGTATGCCACGAAATTGCCTTTTTTTTTCTGTGACATTTTTACTAAAACCCAGCTTGTGTAAAAACTCTCGTCCTCGAAGATATTTCTGTGCAAAAGTGGCTTTTAGAAGCACGCGGAAAGTCGACAAAAAGCCAATTGCGCCATCGGTCTTCTCTTTATTCGAGTAGGAAATTGCAGTAATTTTTTTAAACGAATCCGATGGAAACGATTCGACCAAGTTGCTCCTTGTAAATCACGAAAAAACTGCTTCGCCAATGGGCTTCCGGATCGCTCAAGACGGCCATCTTGAATGATGAATTTTTCTGAAAAACCTTCTCCTGCATCAATGGAAATTTCTGAACTTTATTCTGTTTTATTGACCACAATTAACTAATTTGTAGGTCTGTAAAATCTAATTTCCGTGAAACATTGGGTTTTTTTTCAAAGTTTTTAAAAATATACTGCATTTCCATAATTTCCATAATTAATCTGAAATGGGTCATTTTTTACTTTCTTCTTATTATTAGAGAAAATAGAGAACGTTAACCTTAACGTTAGAGGCGGGAAGGGAGGAGCCACGGACTGAACTACCCAATGAACTAATTAAACGTCATTAGTGCGCATGCGTGGTTCTTCCTTCCCGCCTCTAACGTTAAGCTTAACGTTAAGGCGTTGGCTGTCTCAATCTCTCTAATGTCTAATTTGCATCACTAAACCAAATTTTGGCTAGATTAATATCGGCTGGAAACACATGTAACTCGCGCATGTGCAGATGAAAAGTCCTTCAAAAGTTCAGAAGATTAATTTGTAAGCACGGAATTAATTATTTGCTTGACCATATCTTATAGACAGTTTGAGCATGCCAACGTGTATTTATGCTTACCTTAACGTTATTGGCGGGAAAGGAGGAGCCACGCATTGAACTACCCAATGAACTAACAGAACGTAATGAGTGCGCATGCGTGGTTCTTCCCTTCCCGCCATTAAAGTTAAGGTAAGTATAAAGACGTTGACATGCGAAAACCGTGGTATTACCATTTTTTTTCATATGACGCCATATGTAAAACAGATGGAATGTAGACTTTTGAATATCGATGTTGTAATTTGTACCCTTAACATCAAATAGTTTTCGATTTTTTTTATATGATGAAACTTGCGCCATCAGAATGACAAAAATGCAAATACCGCCATTCTTGCCAGTTTTGCAAGACAGCCACCAGGGTGTAAAAGAGCTGAAATTTAAGTACAATATTATCAGTGTTATCACCCTAAAAACTCGTTAAGAAATCTCAGAAGTGCAATTGATGACGTTAACTGAAGCTCCTGAAGTGGCGAAAATGTAAATATTTGGAGACGGCTTTACAGGTAGATTACAAAGATTTCCTTCGTATCATTTTCCCTTCGCTGGATTATCTAGTTGTGCAAGTCCTCTTTTGTACGTTTTTTTATATTCAGTTTACGATGAGATTTTCGGATCATAGCATCGAGTGATTGCTTTTTCTTGTTATGAAGTTGATAGCACTAATTGAATCTTTAAATATTATTGTAATTAAATTGCTTCGCAGCGGTCGGTGGTTTCTTAATTGGTACAACGTATTGGCAGTGTTGACACTATTATCAAGCTGTTTTAATTATGCATTTAAAAGAAACCAAGTTTTTTTACTATTATGTATTTATAGTGTTTCGAATAGGGGATTCCTAAAGACCTGCTCTCAAAAATGAAAGAACAATAGAGAGTTTGAGCCAGCCGACGTTAATGAAACGATAACGATAACGAGAAACAGCATTGGCGACCCGGAATGGCATTGGGAAGCCATTCTTCGCATAGGGTAGTCCTTGACATTCCGGGCCACCAGTGCTGTTTATCGTTATCGTTTCGTTAACGTTGGCTGTCTCAAACTCTCTACTAGAGACATTAAGCCACCCAGATTTCACGTTGACGAAATCGACAGCACTGGTTTTTTTCGAAATATACATGTGCCAGATAACGTGAAAGGGATTATGGGTAAAGGGGAACCATAACGTGAAGAGCTGTTTCAGGGTCTAAAAAGCAACATGGCGGTGGCAAATTAATAAAAAACAGGTTAAATCTAACGGCGCTCCTTCTAAATACCGTCCGTTCTGGTTATTTATCACGTGACCGTGGACGGAGCCCTGTCGTCAACGTTGCCTGCTAAATTCATTAGAGAGTTTGAGCCAGCCAACGCCTTAACGTTAACCTTAACGTTAACGTGGGGAAGGGAGGAGCCACGACTTAACTATCCAATTAGTTAACTGTACGTCATGCGCATTCATAACATTCATTTAGTTCATTGGGTAGTTAAGACCGTGGCTCCTCCCTTCCCCACGTTAACGTTAAGATTAACGTTAAAGCGTTGGCTGGCTCAAACTCTCTATTATAACGGGGAATTTTACTTTTGGTCAACATTTAAGTAAAACGACGTTAAGTGGCTAAATGTCTCTACTACCATAGCATCTTTGCTAATATTTTTCGGATAGCACATTAGGTCTTATAACGAAGCTTGTGATATATTTTAAACCACCCTGTAATTTCTTTGAGCGTTTTCACGGATGCGTTAACGAAGAACAGCGTGACAATTAAATTTAACGTCATTATTATTAGCAGCAGTAAAAAATCTAACATTGCACAGATAGCAAATCTCGGGACACTTATAATTTCTCATATCACTTTTTATTATTCTTTAGCCGTTGATTGCCCATGTTTTAATCAGAGGGGGAAATTAATTCACCACCGTCGGTGGGCACCTCTGTAACTTGTGGAAAAGTTAAAATTACAAACATGATTATTCCAAATATTTCACGTTGAAAAAAACGCAAATTACTTTTCATCCTTTCATTCATCAAATTCAAGTCCTATCCTCAACACGTGCTAAATTGCTCCAAATTTAATTCTCCAAGAGCGCGTACACATGGTGCAACACAGTCGAGAAGTTAATTGCTCGTTATCGGCTAAGCTTTTTTTGCTGGTCTTTCAGCCAGAAAATTGCGAATTTAATAGCAATTTTATATGGGAGATACGTATTTGCATTCCTTTTTAATGGCTAAAGCAATGGCTTCCTATCGCAATTTTTATTAGCTCGGTGTAACACGCTGTTTATTTAATTTCAGGGTGAGATTACATTTTTAGGGGGAGAATGTTTTGAAGATGGCCATAAAGCCAATTCCTGTAATGGTAAAATTATCGAGATTCCTGTTTTAATAAACTGCTAAGTTTGCAAAACTTCAATGTTCTATCAAGGAAAATAATACCTTTACTTATTTGCATATACTGGCTTATTTGAAGTTACTTGTTTATACATACCATTATTGATTCACGGTTGGAAAAAATATAGTGTCATATTATATCCATATCTAATATTTTCATATACGTTTGAAAACATGTATGGGCATGTATGGCGTTGTATGACCATTTATGGAAATCATGGACTATGTTCTATAAATTATGGAAAGTTGATTTATGATCAAGTGGTTTAGATACAGAGTATGCCGATGAATACGTTAAGAGTGTGTTTGTCTAACTTATACAATTTATAGTTAACGTGTTTACAATGTGTTCGCCATTTAAATATTTAATTTCTATGAAATATATACTTCTGTGTCTAAATATGTATAATTTGGAGATGAAATCTCATGCGATGCTTAAATGGGAGTGCTGAATATAGTGTATCCAGTGCAAGCTGCGAAACAATGATTCATTGTATATTTTGTGGCGTGAAAAATCCGCAAGAGTTTTAATTCACTCTCGTGCCCTAACCCTATATTTAAAATGAAAATAAATTGGGTGCGGCCTAACGTGGCTGATATACATTATAAATAGCACGTTAAACCCTGTGATCTACTGCCGTTAAACTTACTCTATTCGTGTACTAGGGTAATGTGAATTTTCAAGAAATTTTTGGGTGGAACCTTTCTGACAGAAAATGCATGTTTCGAGCACTCATCCAGAACACGTTTGCGTAAGCCTCCTACATTTGTAAATGTCTGTTTAATATTTATGTGTACTACACATGAAATGAAACATTTTTCATTCTTTCCCCTTTTATTTAAGCCTTGTATCTTATCACATAGTACAAACCAAAAGGGTCCAAAGCGCGAAGTATTTAACGCTTCGACGGACCTTGGTTCAATAGTGCCCATGACAATGCACTGACATACCACACGCAATTTATAATGTACACAAAAAACGTCTGTTGAATTCTTGCCTTATCTTGGCTTGATCTTATACTGATCTAGAATGACTCTACGAAAATGCGTAGGCTTTGTTAGGTTCAGCACCCTCTGGTGGCGTATGGATTTTTTGTGTGGGAAATCCAATATGGCCGTCTCCTTTGCTGCACAAGCTGCCATGGTTGGAGATCCAACCACTTATTGGAAAAAAAACCCTAGCTGTAATCATCTGCTATTAACTTTATTCCAGTTCAGCACCCCCTGGTGGAATATGAGCAATAACATGGCCAATCCAATATGGCCGCGCCCTTTTACTTCCAAAGTGTTGCATGGTTTTAATGCTGGCAAATTAAAAAATGGCCGCTTTTGCAGCAAAGTAGACGGCCATATTGGATTTGCCATGTAATCTGATCTTCTTCAGATCTGTGTTTCCAAATGTGATCTAAAATGTCATTTTTGTGTTCTTCGTAGTGTTCACCGAGGCGAAACATAGTATTGTATACTCAATTTAGATAGAAGTGAAGTTTGTTTTGATATTTGGAACATACATGGGTTTACCCGATCGTTTGTGGCCATGATCGACTAATTGAAAACCGTATCGACTTTTACTTTTACAATCCTAGTTTGTGCGTCTAGGATGCCAAAATGGTCTCTTAAAATAGGTTTTGACGCAAAATGCCACATTGGATACGTCAGGGAATTAAAACGTTATCGGAAGATCCACATAGTTTAAAACGAAATTGCACTATTCCAAGATGTGTATATACGTATGTTGGTGCTTTTAAAAAGTAAGTGGCAGGTGCCCTAACTCGAGTAAATCCAAGTAGGTGTATTGATTTTTTTTCTTGAAAGATTGACGGGGCATGTACAGGGTCAGAAAAAGTTTGATGGACAGAGAATCAGTTGCTGTGTAGCCCAAGTGTCAAGGTGAACTGACACTTACCGAAATCCAGTTTATAAAGTACAATGTGGGTGGTCAAACCGGAAGTACACGTATAACTTAAAGCCATGGATTATGAACTGATTTTTATCTAACACTGTATGGGATATTTGTTGGCATTGGACTAACCTTTATGAAAATTGGCCCTATGGTAAAAATACTTAAGTAAATGTGTTCTGTAGCATAATTTATGTTTTGTATTTAACAGGTATACTACTGTATATGGAAGTATTTATCAACCTTTGTACCATTGAAGTTTGGGCAAATTTTGGGGAATAATGGAATAATTTTATTTAAACAATGCTTTATAAAACTAATTCTTTTAACTGAGGTACATTAATTATTAATATTCATAAACTTATTTTTATGTACACACACATGCACATACATACAAAAATGGTAGTTCCTATACGTTTTCAATTTCTGTGAAATTCTGATATGTATGACCAAACTGTTTTCAAACATAGAAGGATTAATTAGGATATAATATATTGATAAATATGGGGCATAAAGGATATAAATGGTAATTTCAATCAGCGTCTGTGATGGTCATTGATTGTGAACACCATTGTTGGGAACATCTCAGAAACTCGTGCTAATTCTGTGATTCCCTTAAGCGTGTCCTACCATATACGATAAAGCGAAACTTCGTCCAGAATTTATAATCATCTAATATTTTTTTTTCAAAAATATTCAAATGCGCAGTGTATACGCATCCGTGATTCTAGGTTATGAAGAGACAACAGATTAAAGATGATAATTTTCTCATCCGTTACGCAGCACGGGAAACACATATACAGATGAACCAAGTTTTATAATTTCAACCATTGTCGTCGTTCGGACGTAATTTTGGCACAATTTGCGCAAATGTCGGTTCTAACGAAATCAGTCTGATTGTGAATGCAAAAGAGAAAGGAAAGTCGTGAAGCAATTTCCTTTTCGTTTAATTTCGTACAACGTCGAAATTACCAATTACAAGACGCTTCGTACATATTTTGCATATTATATTCGCAAGTTAAACGTATGTTTAAGAAGCAATTCGAATAGGGTGTGCTGAGTAGAGGAGGAGCTTATCAGAAAAGAACATTTAGTTTAGTCGTTCTCTTTAATGCCAATTTGCTTCACAATACGCGACGATTCAGTCAAACTTTAACAAAGTAACGCTGCTTTTTTTCCCCTACGTGACTTTGTCACACTTTGCAGTAATCTGGCATGGAAATCTCCGCTTGAGTTATGTTTATAATAGGCGTTTATAGTCTTCTGCATACAACACTCGATGTCGTTTTTCAGTAGGCTTACACGCTGCGTGGTGTGCTTAAATGCATGTTGGCATTCAACAACACGAATCCGTGTGTAAAGGAGGGTTAAAAATGGATGATGATGATGGTGTTTAGCCTGCTGGAAATCAATTTTATCTTCCTGTTATAGCAGTCTCGATGCTTAGAGTCTTAGAGTAACTTTGAAAATGGAGGTTTGATAATATATTTCGGGTGGAAAAGTATATGTACATTTATGGACTCGAATCTACGTGTGGTATAACCGTGTATGGACCATGAATGCATATAAACCCACCTTGCCGAATTCCCACAGAGTTTATGTAAACCAATTTGTCGAAACTTGGTTTCGTGGACATGTTTCCACAAACAGGTTTGTTCACAACAAAAAAATGAAGGAAATGAAGGAAATGTTTGCCGTTCAAGGTTGACCTGTATACAATGGCAAAAAACTGGCTATCTACTCTAGAAATCACGTGGGGTAAATTGGGTCAATGCTCTACGTCATGGTATACAGGCTTTGGTAGGAGCGCCTTAACCAGCAAACATGTTTTCCTTTGATCTACACCGCCTCTTGAGCGAACAGCGAAATGTTTTGTTTTTTGACAAAAAGTTTGCTGAAACTTGCTTGCAGAAAACTGGTGTGCAAGTTTTTATCGTAAACAGTTTACGAAACCCTGTTTGTTTCGTGTTTTCTCCAATGCTTAAGCTTACCTTCAATCTTTAGGGCAAACATGTTTTTTTTTTTTCCAATCGGGATGCCATTATGTGTTTTTTCACAAAAAATAAAAGGTTTAACTTCGAGGTCCAATGTTGAAGGGAAATTATTAAGTTATTCATTGCTCATATTAATAAATTTCACGCCAGATATTGTTGAACATTGAACGTTTTGTATGTGTAAGTTGTCGGGATGTTGCATACAACTAAATAACGTGAATAGAGTACTGAGTTGAATTGAATTTATAAAGGAAAATCAGATAAAGGAGATAAGAAGAAGTTTTGTAAACAAAGTTTTTTGTTTGTTTACGCCTACTAAGCAAGCACTAAGTATGGATTATTAATTAGAGCTTATCTTTATTTTTCGTTTCATTTTCTATGGGTTTCATTTATATGGGTTTGCATTTTAGTATTATTTACGACATTAATGACACGCGTGTTTATGAATGCCATCTGAGAATCGTTATCAATATGGCTAATCTCGATTTCAATTAGCGAATCAAAGAGAGGCAATAAGGAATCCGGGAAAAAGCAATCTTTTAAGGGTTTCTTCGAAATTCGTCCATGTTCTAAGGATGCTCGTTTGCGAAAAAGCGTGTTTAACGTTATCTCGCCAATTGTTGAAACCGGAAGTGGAGGAGGAAGTTGGTTAATAGGCGACTGTTTCCGCATAAAATGCGATGTGGAGCGACACACGTGTATTTTTACTTGTCCTCAAATGTTTTATTCACGAATATTCGTCATTTGCCAAATTTTGAATCAACGACATGAAGATGAATTCATCCCCGGGTGGAAAAGTATTTATGGGAAAAATTCCACACAAGTACATATCTGAAATTGAGCATGTAAGAAAATATATACCCATATATGGCATCTCCATGTGTATTTTTAATGTTCTTTGTAGTATGTGCAATATTACAAATAATATTTTGAGAAATATGTGAACATGTTTTCAGACAGATGTATATGGAACATCATATAAAATAATATATATGACCATTTAATTGAAGTTACCCATGTCAGATCTTAAATCAGATTAAAATATCTTGTTTCAAAGTCTTAAAAATGCTGGGCTGCATTGTTTTCTGTATAACGTTCGGTTTATGTTACGATTTCTGGTCGTAGGATGGCGCCACATGTTTTATTCCTTTCTAAATTTCAATTGGAAATCCCTTGTTGTTTTCCTATCAAAAAGGAAATTAGGTTGTGCGATTTGGCCGATCATGACTATTAAGTAGATGTCGAATGTATTTCTCCTTTTGCTTGATATTTCCATAAAAAAGGACCAAATTGCAATCTGTAGAAATGACGGAATTATTCGAGCAATTATGCCGAATGATTGAATGAAGTAGAGCTTGTCAGATGAGCCCATTGTTATTTTCCTGAATATATGAATGACCAATTGATGCATATTTATGTGGGTTCTGTTATTTCATGTTTCGGAGCGTGTTTATACGCATTTTTATTAGCTCTTTTTTTAACAAAATATTTGATGAAAAATCGATATTTGGAAAGTTCTATTACATTGCCATCTGCTCGTAATACACGAACGAAAATGAAAATTTCAGGTTCGACATTTCAGTTGGCTATTTTAAGGAAAATAAGTTGGAATTATGATGACCGTGTCCAGCATGGGAAAATGACCAGTGGAAGCATCTGTTGAAATTCAATACATATACATGCATATTTTTGATAATGTTGTCAAGGGCTATTTTAATTTCGAATATTAACATGGTTTTATTGCACTGCGTCAAAGTGAAATTCAATTACCGGCAGTTTAGCTTAACAAGCTGTTCAATGTACAGGAAATTGTAGAAAAATGTGACAATATTCTGTCATAACTAGAAATTTAGTAATTTACAAGTGTGTTTGATTAACAATTTAATTAAGGTTTAATGCTGGTAACCGCTTTTCTAACACGTATGACTGAAAACTGCTAACAACATATGCCACATATCACACTGCCACGGGTGGAAAACGTTTATAGGGCCAAATTAGGTTCAATATACTGTATGAAAATATATGATTTTCTCCTTATATGCCTGAAACCATTAATTGCAATATCACAGATACAGTATATGGCGAAAAAAGAATTTCGCAAATATAAACTGAACAGAAATTGGATTTATGTTTCCCATTATTCCCATTATTCAGTATATAATAATTTCACGATAATTTATAATAATTTTATGAAAATTTATTAGAATGTTATTTGAACCCAGTTTTTACCTCACCTCACAAATTTAGCGAATGTTTTTTTTTTTTTTTTTAGTTGTTATTAAAGTTCGACCAAATATTTTCATCACATTTCAATTATTTACAAATTTGTTTCATTTTGGTAATCATATTATTAAAGTGATAAACATGTTAACCGTTCTCATAAAATAGACAGTTTTTGCATGCCAACTTCTTCATACTTACCTTAAATTTTATGTAATGAAAAAATGATGGATATGCGCCCTGTATAGGCCCACGCTCTTCCTTATACTGTATATTAATTAAGTAAAGCATTGTATTGTAGCAGATGTCAAATGCAATATTATTAATTCAGAGCAAAATCTGCTACTATACGCATATAATTTGCGTATATAGCAGCAGTCTGTTTATCAAGGAACATTAGGTCTTGGGGGCTGCTTAGCAAATTGTAATATATGTAATACTGTTGGGTGTTTGATGTTTTATGAACCTTAAAAAATCGACATGGAATTCCTGCAATCCTTGTTGACTGTCACTAATGAGATTATGTTGCTCATCGATTGACGCAAAAGCAACCTATAAGTAATGAGGGGACTAGGAATGTATTCGATCGATATCATATTGCTGTGTCACACAATTTTGTATAAAAAAATATATATCAGTCGAGGATGCTATATGCACCATGTTAGTTCATTATAAAAACCATCTTGATGGCAATATATTGAATGAAGGGCTTTGTAAGAACGACAACTTAATAAATATTGATCCCAGTTTGTTTTTTTGCACTGCGTTGTTTATCTACACTGCATGGGAAAAAATTGTCCAATCGATGTTTAATTATAAAGTATATAACATGAAATTTTCGAGGTTGGGATTGAACCCCTGTGAGGAAACACGAGGATTTAATAGTGTTAATTCTAATTATGTGTGTCAAAACAAGCCATTTTTCAAGTAATATCAGGGTTGTTATGATGAATTGTACAACGTAGCCATGTTGGAGGGCTGCTAATGTGAAATTTATAATTTCCAAAAGGGCTAATTTGAAGATACAGTCCGTTCTTCTACAACACGGTAAATGCGTTTCTAAAACACATACGAACAATAGGGTTTCTGATGAAAGAGTAGTATTCTCATTAATAAACACCAAGAAATAGCCATATGCAAAATCCAACATATGCCACATACACGTACTTATAAATGGGCGTCCAATTTCTGATGTGTCCATTTCCATACAAATTTAGATCAATAGGACAAGTATTGAATCCCAAAAAATGTTTTAGTAAAAAGTGTATCAATGCTCCCTCTATGTTTCTCTTGCATTTGGTGATACTTGTCATCACCCATTTGATGTTAGTGGGAAACTGTTGCTGATAACGTACTATTGTAAACATAATTTTTAAAATAATGCCATAAAAACTCAATAAAGGTCTGGTTGTTTCGTGTTTGTTATCAACCTTCCAGTCTTGTTGGTTATGTTTTTCATATAATTGAGTGCTTGATCGTTCAATTCTGTCATAAGAAGTGTTTATTCCACCCTCTTTTGGACAGATACATCATAGAATAATTTGAAATGTGATTGATCTACTTGTACAAGTCCAACAAGTCTTTGACGCCTACATTATAAAGATGTTGTTTTCGAACAGCTGTTTAATGTGTAATGCCCTGTTGTAAAAGATCAAATTAAATAGCTACTTAAAGAATACTTAATCATTGATTATCAATTTGCATATCCTCAAACTCAATACATCTCAAGTCTAATACATTTACAATTCGAGGGCTGAACAAAAAGTTCCAGGACAGATTTTGTAACATGTTTCTGTTTGCATGTTGCCTTCAGTGGAGACGCACCTTTACACATTTAAATACATTGATCAAACTCGTATAGTGAGGCTTATACCAACCTTGCCAATTTTCCACTTCGCCGACAGCATATTTCGCTGTTTCCACGCCTATTCCTATTTCGCCGACACTGTTTCCCGCCTATTCATATTACGCCGATAGTATACATTTCGCCGATTCCGACTAATCCTATTTCGTCGACTCCCATTATATCCCATTATGAAAAATGTTTATAATCATTAGTGTCTTAACCCAGTTTTTGTCTAATCTGCCCTAACCTAACCTACCCTAACTTAAACAAATTGTTTGCCAAAGCAATAAGGTATAATTGGTCGGCTAATACGCTGTCGGCGAAGTGGGTAGTCAGTCGACAATGACTGGAATGTCATACTTCTATGCCTGCAGCCATATTCCAGTCACGCCTCCTAAATGAAAGTACGAAATATTTACAGCCTTATATCGATTTTAAAATGTATTACTCAAATATATAATGCAACTGCAACAAACGTACGTTTTCCATTGTATAATTTAACACTGATGTCTTATCTGCCAGTTGAGTTTCAGATAAATATTTGATCGGTATATTTTTCAGCTTAAATTGGAACCGGTAGAGAAGTCATGACTCCCATTGGACGGACCTATAAATAAGTCCGTTGATGGCTTAAATCCCGAAATCCAATTGATTGTTGACCGTAGTCTGTGCTTTTTCCCTTTTTCTTTGAGGACAATAAAAGTGTCTTATCGCGTGCCACAATGTCTTCTATACGAGGGCGAGGATTTCTTATCGTGTTTCCTATACGTGTGAGCTGAATTCCACCCCTCAGATCAATTGAATTGTTTCCATTTTGTCACTTGGTCATTTCGGTCACGGTTTGGTTTGATGACTTAATGAAGCCGGACTTAGCTGCTGCGCATCAGCAGAGTCAACGTTAGCGGAAGAAATCCTATTAAAAATGCCGGACACCCCCTTTTTTTTTCTTCTAGGGTGGCATGTAACAGAAGAGCTTTGCTCTCATGAAATATGGAGAGGATCTATCATTTCTTACTAATTCCAACCATAGTCTGTATTGGAAACACATCCATCAATAGCATGTGGAATCTGGTAAAGACTGCTCAGCTTTATGGTCGAATCTCACATAACATATAGCCTAATTTAAACTAATCAGAGCGATTTGTAGAATATTCATGGACTAATAATGTAATGCTTAATTCTATGATTTAAACTACTTGGGTTTTAAAGATTTAAGGACAATGGTTAAATTTATGGAATCTTTCCTGGTTGAAAAGCTGCACGTACGTGTGCCATGTGTGTGTCGTATTTGTGTATATATGCTTGTGTGAGCCTTATTTGGTCCATGTATGAGCCATATTTGGTCCTTGATATGACATATTGGGCACTTGAAGTGAGACCGCCTCTCACTCGTCCTGTCTCACACGTGTGGACTATACATAACCATGCATGGAACGTACTTCGCCATGTAAGGACCATACTTGGCCATGTATGGACCGCACTTCGTCATGTATGGACCGCACTTCGCCATGTATGGATCTTACTTAGCCATGTATGGACCAACTTTGCCATGTACGGACCGCACTTCGCCATGTATGGAGCACACTTCGCCATGTATGGAGCACACTTCGCCATGTCTGGAGCACACTTCGCCATGTCTGGAGCACACTTCGCCATGTCTGGAGCACACTTCGTCATGTCTGGAGCACACTTCGCCATGTCTGGAGCACACTTCGCCATGTCTGGAGCACACTTCGCCATGTCTGGAGCCCACTTCGCCATGTCTGGACCACACTCGCCATGTATGGACCACACTTGGGACCACGCTTTCTCAATGCAGTGTGCTTGCATATATTATTTGCCATTGCGGGTATCTACTTCAGATTTGGAAAAGTCATTGGAGGGAAAACACGCATCCCTTGTTTTGTCTTGTTTTGAGTATGGATTGATTGACCATTCAATCGAGTATGTTGTGTGTGAAATAGGGATATTTAATTACATAAAATCCCTTCAGGGGAATGAAATGAAAGTTATTTTGGCCTGCTTTTATTTATATGCACCAACGAAGAGCCTAAAGCCAATTCCAGAAAGGCCATGTTGTTTGTAGTCAGATATCTTTTATTTACCATAGGATATAGAGTGAAATTAAATTTATCTAACGTTGTACGACTGACTGCATGGGACTGCAGTCAGATATGTTTTATTGACCATAGGGTAGAAAGATAAATTAAATTTATTGAATGTTGTATGACTATGCGTGTGCATATGCAATGATATGGGATATGCCTTAGGGTGAAAGTAAGAATGAAATATGCCAATCCTTCAGTCAGAGTACATATTATGAGGTCATTGATTTTGTCCTTATAATTTTAAAGCATACTCTGAACATGTATGCCATCGACCAGAGTTTGTGCAATATAATCTTGTAGTGGAAATTGGAGTCATTCTTGAGAAACATCTTAAGAATTTCAAGACAGACATTTGTATTTGGGAATTAGGAATTTTCTGCACTATCCTTCTGACATATATCTAATTAATGCATACTCATTAGTGTACTATCATTGTAATATACTGTATAATGCACATGTATGACCAATCCATTTATTAATGAAAAATGTCAATAGGTATGCAAGATCGAGTAAGTACATTAGTGTAAACATTAGTAGCGCGTATATATTTCAAGGGCCATTTCAAGCATTTCTTTGCCGTCATGATGGTAAGCTTTTTTCATATCTGCCATTGGAAGTTTTTCATATCACTATGATAGGCTTGATAGTAGTAAGCTTTCAACACATGGGTGGGTCATAGTATGTACTCGGTACTTATCTTTTGCGATATACACCACACTATTCTGTCGTTTAAAGGTATAAAAAACCTCAACGTTTAGTTATTAGTTTTGCTTTTCGATTAAGGTTTTTTCCCTCCTTGTTGTAATTAAATTTCTGCAAGTTGTTTTTTTGTGGAGTTCCATATCGGTTTGCTATAGATCCAACGTTGCCCGTTGTTGCCGTTTTAATGGTCAGTTTTTCACCGGTCCTTATCTGGACTTAGTAGGCTCACCTTAAGTGTCAACTCTGGGAGGATTATTTTTTAAGACTCCCAATAGCGACTTTGTTATTGAAAATGGATAAGAAACCTTCTATTATGTGGAGATGTCTTTATAGAAATAATACGAGGTCGCTGATAAGAGTAACGTTGACTCGATCTAAGATGGATGGCTTCATTTAATAGATTATCCACTGACTAGAGCCCCTTTTCTTTTCACTGAAATTTATTCAGGGCCAGACCTTTGTCGCACTTATGCGCTTTATGAGGAGATAATCCCTTCAGAGAGGTTTTCTCTGGTGGCGAAAATCTTTCAAAATCGATGCCAGAAGCTTCATTCTTCCTTCTCAAGAAGCTTTTGTTTCGTTTCGTTCCTAATCGCTTTTGGAACAATTCAATTAAGCGAATTGTTGAATGCTAATATGCATTAACATTAGCAAGTTAATGCCTGGTCTAACTTAATCCCACCCCCACACCTCCCTCAATCTCCAAAACTCCTTTTCGCAATTTTCAAACGTTCGTGTTACCACAAAACTCTTCATTTTTAATTTTCACCAAATAATCGATGTAGATTATTGTAAAAAACGCCTAAGTCTGCTTGCTGTGCCATATTCTGCTTTTCGGAATTTTATCCGATTAATATGTTGTTTATGATTTGTTACTGTGACGAAATCTTTCTCAAGTAATCCCATTTTCACAAAATGGATGTGCTTTCAAATACAGTCAGAGCTCCTTATAATTCGATTTACAGTGTGGGTGAAAATGTGTAAAAGTCCGTCGAGGGTCCCGTCGAGGGTCCCCAAGTGTGTCGCAGAAATTTCGCGAGAATATTTCATTTAAGCTATGTATGTTTCTATGAAAATTCTCTTACATGAAATTTGTTACCCATGATTTTGTTTCCAAGTATTTGGATTAAATTACGAGGTATATAAACTTGGTTTTGTAAGCTAACGAATATGTCCCATTTATGTTGTCTGAATATGGTTGGGTCATCCTCTCAGTATTTTGTCCTGCATATCATCAAATTTCTCCAAATATTTCATGCCAACTGATAAACAGTATTCGCTATATCAATTTTTAACACAAGCTGCCCCTTAAAGTTGGCAATCACTGATAACAGCTGAGCTAACAGGGGTTGCCAACGCATTTTCCTATAAACTGATGTATATATTTATCTTTCATTAATTATGAAAGGTAAATAAATTAATGTAACTGTTTGATAGCCGTATATATAAAACATCATTAAATCCTAGTGCAATATAACTGCCTTATAATTCTGTGTTACTAGAATATTCTCGACATTTTAATTTGTAATGGCAATGTAATGTAAAAGTACATAGTTTTAAAGTATTAACAAACATGGTCTTCGTGAAAGGTTTGATCTATACTTTTATTGTGTTCTTGGAGATTTTATTCACTAATGGAAAGGAATTTCACTGAACGGAAACGTAACTGATGTGTGCATTACACACTGTGTAAGCCCATCATCATTATCATCAGCATCATCATCATCATCATCATCACATGTATCAGTTATAACGACAACATTACAAATTAGTTATTCAAGGTCCGTGAAATCTCTTCAGTACGTTATTCTCTATAGTACAAGTTTAAAGAAAAAAAGACTCATTGAGTCATTATATCAAATTTTATCGGTAATATGAAGAAGTGGAAATAAGGGGTGCTGCAGTTACACAGTGCCTATACGCGAGCCGCCCCTGTATACGACGTTGGATTCCGAAAGGACTGACTGTATTAAAGCGTATGTACTAAGTAATGCTTATTAGGTCTTCAGAAAATAAACGAAAGTCAATTTCCAACGCTTTTATAGAGCTTTATAAGACTTACAAATATTGCAAAAGCGTGGGGCCATCCTGAAATACATGCACATATATTTGTTGCAACCTCTCGTTCATGGCATAACGTTAAGGTGACCTGGCCTCTTTTATGAATTTGCGATGCTTTCCTCTATGCATAATACATTCCTGTCATGTCCGTGTGACAAACTCTTGATATTGCAGCCAGATTATGTCATGCCTTTTGCTATCCTGACACAGGATATAGTTTGGACGCTGTAACGTTCCTTATAAATCCACGCAATAGCATCAGTGATTTTTTTATCTGTGCAGTTTATACAAAAAGGCTGTTGGAGATTCTGATTGTTGGTGATAGGGTGAAAATCTGGTTCCTGATCCATGATTTTCAAAATCCATATTGTTGATACTATAAAAATATAGATTATTGCTATCTATTGTAGACTATCTCCACAAGCGTAAAGAAGGGGTTAATGAGAGGTGTAAACTAAATTGGAATATGGACCTGTTGATATGGACTTTAACTTTAAGAAGCATTAAAACAGATTGTCATCAATTTTCAAAGTACTGTAAGAAGTATCTTTTAAAGTGGAGCTTTGCATGCATTTTCTAAATGACCTTCTTAAACCCGGGTCATACTGCAGTAGTGGAGCGTAATAATCGATCGATAATATATATGAATTCTCTTAATGTGAAATCCTAGGCATGTCTTCGCGACGCCATCTTGAAATTCTGGTGTGGGTTGTCGCGCCATATTGCACGGTTGTTTTGACATGTAACAAACCAGGATTGATTTTATGTTTTCGGAGCACAGAAGGTGAATGGATGTGTCGAATTTAAGATATACTACATGTATTTTAGGACTCGTCATATGTGACATGATACCGATATGTTTCAAGGAAGTTTTACTGCTGTATAAGCTTGGAAACGTGCTGTATTTCCGTGCGTTATATCGCGTTAAATTTGTTACTTTTTTTTAGAGTACTCTGTTATTGGAAAAGCTGAAGACACGAATACGCTGGAAATTCATGGCATTTTCTTTCGCGTTAATTTTAATTTATTTTTAAGTTTAACGGTCGGATTCATTAAGTATAATAGGGATTAAATAGGCCATTGATTGTAGATTATAGCGCCTGGAGAATTTTACCAAAGACAATTTCATCTAATGAGCAATCAAGATTCAACTGATGTGAAGAGCCCCATTTTCCACACTTAAGACCTTAATGGTCATTAATAATTTAAAGACAGGATAGATACCACATTTATCCGTGTAGAAGAAACTGCAGGTTGCCAGGTAAAAGGAAAAACGTTATGAAGTTTAAAACATAATCAATATGGGAATTATTGGTATTTGGTATTCAAAACAGATTAGAGACATTTTTGTGACAAAACTTAATACTTTCGAGTGTTATTAATTTTTTAGTTCAATTTAATTTTTATTTATACGTGTCCAATTTCTGTTATGTTATAATATATTTACGCAATGTACAAATAATTATTTGTACATTGCGTAAAAATACACGCGGCATGAGAAGGCATATATATGGACATATAGTATTAGGGAGTTTGAGCCAGCCAACGTCTTTATACTGACCTTAAGCGTAATGGCGGGAAGGAAAGAACCACGCATGCGCACTCATGACGTTCAGTTAGTTCATTGGGTAGTTCAAGGCAATGTTCCTCCTTTCCCGCCATTAACGTCAAGGACGTTGGCGGGCTCAAACTCCCTTTTACTCGATCTAATACCACCATAAATGTTTTTGTATAAAATACATACAAGTATTATACATACATTCCCAAATATGGGTCGTAACATGTATGGAGTTCTACCCAAGTAGCAATGGGAAACAAAAATGACGTCATTTTTTAGGTCATTTTTTTGTACCAGAAATGACGTCAAAATGACCAACTTTGCTACCTGGTTATTATTGTTACCGTTGGGATACAACATGATCAGGCAGTGGAATTTTTTGCAAGGTAGTGTAACCCTTTAATACCGCTAAAATTAGGTTTGGGCCTTGCATGCATAGGCATCACTTTCCACTCGTGTAAACAAACGTTTGAAAACTACCTCTTTAGGAAAAGGCAGTGTATAAAAAAACGGAAGAATCCGTTTTGGTAAAAACAACGTTGAATGCAATTAGTCGAGTCTAACGTGTGTTTTCGTCGAGTGCAATTGACGGTGGCCTCATGATGGAGTATATTTAAAGGTTATTGATGATTCGTCGTCGCCTCTAATTACCTTATTAGTGCATTAGCATTTGCGTTGTATGTCGCAGCGAAATTAATTGAAATCCCGCTTGACCTCAGATTAACGAATCATTAATGTAGCAAAAAAAAAAATTTCCCACTGCCATTGATTATGTGCCGCTCACCAACCTACAAATAACTGCCGGTTCAGTCGTCCAATCAATATGATCAATATGAGCGTAAAAAGTGTAGACGTTATTTCAACATGGCCGCCATCGCGATTAAGATTGCCTATGAATTTGCTTTTGGTGGTACAGAAAAAAATATGTCATGTTTCTTGGTTATTCACAGCTATTCCCTATTTATAATTCCCACGGTTAAGTCACTTAGACGTATGATGTTTAGTGTCAATAATGTTCCAAGATGGCGACTGTCTTTCGTGCAACTTTTATTGACTTGTAGTATAAGCACTTGTCATTATCATCTTTGTTTTTTTTGTGACATTTATTCCCAATTCATTACTATTTGCGACTTATAATTGTCATGTACATATATGTCGCTCATTCTGTTTGGGCCGGTCTTGGTATTCCAAGATGGCGGCCGACATGCATGCAACTTTCTTAGTACAAGCCACTGCCATTAGCATTATTTTCTTTGTTTTGGAAACATTTAGTCTCAATTCATGACTATACCCAACTTGGAATTTCTATAGTTATTTCGATCAATGTTTTGTGTCGTACCGATATTCATCGATAGTGTTCCAAGATGGCGGCCGCCTTGCATTCAATATTTATGACCTTTAGCGCAAGATTTTTTTTCTTTGTTCTGGTAACATTTAGTCTCAATTCATGGATACGTTATTCATTCTGTTTTGTGTCGTATACTGCTATTTTTCGATGGTGTTCCAAGATGGCGACCGCCTTTCATGCAACTTCCTTAAGACTTTTAGTACAAGCCATTAGCATTATTTTCTTTAGTTTCAGCTCATGGCTATTCTAGACTTGGAATTTTGATGGACAAGTCACTTATGTTGTTTTGTGTCGTACTGATAATCATCGATGGTGTTTCAAGATGGCGGCCTCCTTGCTGACGTTCGCGTTTGCCGCCTTGGGCAAAAGTAAAGGGAAACTACGTTTTCAGAGTGGTTGGAAAACATGAAACGATGAGTAGAGGGCGTTGATGTAGGGCTCTCCTCTTTTCATTCGATGGGGGGTTTTAATATTAAGCAAAGTATTGATTTTTCGCGATGATATCATCCTCTGTATTGTTGACAATTTTGAAGTGGTTTCTCTTCGGATTGCTATTTAATAAGCTCTTCGTCGTTATTAAGCGTTTAAATTTTGAATTTGGAACGCAAAATGTGTCATTGTCCTATCAAAATGTCGTTTTGCGACTATGGCTGCCGGCGGATCCCCATTTTGATAAACGTCTTTCTTTTGACAATAAGTAATGGCGGTTTGCAGTAAGCCTACGTGTCGCCATTGAAATGAAACTAATTTGTTTGCTATTCTGGGAATAATGAGCTAGACGCTAATGAGTAATTTTGCTAAATAATTGCGAAATTATCGCATCAGCCCGTTAGGATTTCAGCGAAACTCGCTTATTGTTTTTGAACCATTTTCGTGACAAGCTTTCAACGAGTAATGATTTTTTAATTTGAGCAATGCGGCGTTTTAATACGTAAATTCAAACGTGACGTAAGTTGCGCACAATGCAACAACTACGATAACTAAAAAAAATTCATAAACATCCCGAGTGAAAAAAAATTATGGACCATGCATTGGCATGGAATTTCTGTGGAATATTCTTTGGAATTACATGGAATAAACCAGAAATCGGACACATCAAGACACAGTTGTCCGTATAAGCGCATATATGGTCATAAATACCAAGGTCAAGTATAGGCATGTAATACAGCATTGTGTTCACGTAAGATTTCAACTAGACTACTAAATAGAGAGTTTGAGCCAGCCAACGTTAATGAAACGATAACGATAAAGATAACGAGAAACAGCGCTGGCGGGCCGGAAATGCATTGGAATGCCATGCTTCGCATAAGGTAGTCCTTGACATTCCGGTTCGCCAGCGCTGTTTCTCGTTATCGTTATCGTTATCTTTCCGTTAACGTTGGCTGGCTCAAACTCTCTAATATATACCATCCCTGTCTTATGTGGCTCATATATGGATTCTCGAAATAAAATAATATGCCTAGAAACAGCCATTCGATTAACCATACATGACCATTTGTTAACCATACATGACCATTCGATTAACCATATGTACATGACCATTCGATTAACCATATCATGACCATTCAGTGGTTAAATATGGTGTATACATTGCTATAATAGACACAGTTTGAGCATGCCCACGTCTTTATACTTACCTTAACGTTAGCGGCGGGAAGGGAGGTTCGCATGCGTGGTTCTTCCCTTCCCGTTGATAACGTTAAGGTAAGTATAAAGACGTGTGGCAAGCTCAAACTGTCTATTTATACAGCCATTTCAATTACAGTGCATATCTGACCTTTCAGTGGTTCTTAGCGATGCATACTTTATTATATTGTATATATGGCACATACAGGTCCCATACATCTCCATATACCGGTATAGCTATTCAAAGTCTTCTGACCAGCAGTAAAATAAATACACTAATTATTTTAATTACAGTCAGGACAACGGGACCATTTTTAGGTTAGCCCCCTTAACCGTAACTTAATGAGTTTATTGATATAATTAGTTCCTGGATCATATGTTCTTAATATGGGTCGTTGTTAAGAGCAGTATCGAAAAGGCTACGTTTAAGTAATCTTGGTTTTCATCTGCTCATAATGAATACATCCCCAAACACAAATTACATGTTACAAAAAATATAAATTATATGCTTAGTTTAAACGATCTCAATGTTTAGATTTTTTAAAAGTCGTGATTAATATAAGCCTTGTTTATCATACGCTTATGTATTTTCTTAACTATAAAACTTTCCGGTTTTGTTTTATAAGCATTAATTAATTAGTGCACAAATATGGCTTTTCTTCCTACTAATGCTTATCCACAGCCGCTAGGGACAAGTAAATCGTCGGTATATTAATTAGTATCGACGATGCTTCTGTTTTTAATTAAGATGGCGGCGCTCCGGCTACCCGCCTTCGTTTGTCTCTCTCCATTATAATCCCATAAGGATCGTTTTAAGTCCTAATTGCTGACATGAAATGACTAATAAAGCGGCATTTTATGGGCATTGTGTACCAGTATTAAGAGTGTTAACTACCGAATAACACATAAAAGACCATTGGTGCAAGCCTCCCCTTGCTCATAAGACTTTTCTGGACAGCCCTAAAATACATCGTCTCAAAACTTTTCCACTTCAAAAGCATTTAATAGCTTTTACATGGTGCTAACATCAGGTGTCATTAAATGTTCTAGGAATTTTTAATGGGTACTTGAGCTGGAACGAAGAAATTCTTCTTAGAAATTTCTTAAGCTAGATCAGAAATGAAGGTGGATGTTTTTACGCTTTGTTATAATTTATCGGTAGAGATAAATTATGACAAAATACGACGCAGATATGTTTTTCTACAATTTTCATCTATTACAACCAAACTTATTGGTGTAGCGATAGCACTGCATCAAAGCCAGTGTAATATAAATCAAAATTCCAGCTGTCTAACATGATCTAGTAAGCATAAAACAGGATTATCGTAAATTATTGCAGCCGACTTTAATGCTTTATCATACCTATCAAACAGTTATGATCAATTAATTACTTCTTAGAATTAATCGGCGATTAATAAAAAAATTTGTTGGCAATCACTGCTGGCTTAAGTGCTGTAAGTGATTGCCCCCTTCTAGGGGCAGCACACACACACATATATATATATATATATATAAATTAATTAATTTGGTACATATA
>JAUJYV010000915.1:0-25000 GCA_033995625.1 Ophyiulus pilosus
CTATGGAAGGACACACTACCTAAGGTAATCTAGTTTAGCAGACTTAAACTAGTTTAAGTTCATAGTGTGTCCAGGGTTAGATGTTTAGGTTTTCTTGAATATGTTGCCACGGGCCGCCAAAACGCTTTGGTACCACATTGTATTGATCAATGCATTGGTGATTTAAATTGTGTCAACCACAACATTATAATATGCATAAATGCAACAATAATTTAACAAATAGCAATCATAAATATCTATGTTATTGTTTCCTATTTTAGGGTCAACCAGTTGGTTGACTGGTTTTATACAGGATGAGCAAAAAGAACTACACGTGGCTTCATAACGATATCAACGGGAGCCCCAACTTTTAGCGAACCATTTAAATTTATACTTACTCGAACACTTCTAATGGCACTTGAACGTCTTGCACCTGATTTCGGCATTTTTCAATTTCCATCATTTCGAAAACCATTGAATTTCTGCAATAACAAACATGACAGACATAGGTCAGCGAGGGAGTCGACGATAAATCATTATTTACAGGCAAAACAAGAGCTCATTAGCAAAATGTTTGTACTTACATCTTTTGGTTAAGAACACTTTGTCCTTGCGGTTGAAAATCGCTGACAATAATACCCATTTGTCGTACATTTTCAATGAATTTCTCGAGATGAGAATCTAAAGCTTCTAGCGCTGACGCCATTTTGTCAATTGTAATTATGCAAACACGAAGGCTCTCAAATTTACTCCTTTCTAACGGAGGGTTCGAGAACGAACCAATGTGCGCTTACGTGCCACCCTGCGCGAGGATTCTCGCGCAAGATTACAGTACAAAAGTTGTATTCAAATAATGTGTCCCTTGAAAATACCGCGAATTTTGAAATTGAATGACCCGTGCATGGTTCAATTGATTTGTAATTTCATTCAGTCAAATTATCTGGCATATTTAGTTTATGCATACCAACATCTTTATACTTACAGAAGGGCAAAAAAAAGTAAGGGAACACTATGATAATTGTTTTTCACAGGACATGTAAAATAGGAAAATATTTTAAAAAATAAATAAAAATGAGTATATCACCACAAACAAGTAGTATATATAATGGTTGACTGTGATCTTTCTGGAAAATTGGCAATTGATTAATAAATTAATGCACAGGGTCAAAATATCATAACGTTTAACCAAATATTATGTCATTTTATTCAACAACGGCTCCCAAACTGGGATGTAAACCCAGAACTGGCACATTATTAAACCGTGATATTTTTGCGTTGAATGTTTTTTTCACTATCAAAGTTGGACATATACACCAAAAAATTCAATACAAATAAAAGAACACCAGTTGGCGTAATTGAAATATGTAAATTTACAGTATGTACAACTTGACAATTGCGTACATATTTAATTTAAACTATATTTTTCTAATTTCAAATTCAATATATAAATCAGACCTTTCTGAGATGGTGTTATGGGCGATGAACAATGAAGTCCCACGTTTCCTTCCAGCGCAGCTCCATAATATCCACAGCGCTCAGCTGTACGTGACCATAGCTCAACACGCTGAATCTTTTGAAAACATAAATTACGCCTAAAAACCAAATTCCAAGCAAAATATGGAAGACTCGAAGGCGAATCGGACCCAGTAGTTTTCTAAGAATCAGAAAACAAAACAAAATACAATGCATTAGGTATACATTTACATGGTATATGTAGCGTGATGTATGCTTGTGTGTGTCCCTTCCAGGTAGGGAGGCTCATTTGGTAACATTTTGTTTTCAAAGCCCAGTACTGGACTTTTTTTTAGTTATTATTGACATGGAAAGTTTGGACCCTCAACAGTCTAAAATAATGACAAATTAGCCAATTACTAGATTCAACCTACTTCATGACATAGTGAAGATGCTCCAAAACAGTGACGGACAACAGGAGCTTGTAGAAAAACGCAGGCAAGTAATGATGCAGAAAAAGAGTTCTTTCGACGAAAAAATAAGGAATATAATGAAATATGTAGCCCATGAAGAATAGGCCAGCATTTGTAAAAACATCCCAGCATTCTGAAAATTTAAGGCACATAGAAATTCGAGTTATAAATTCTCGGTCTTCCATAATATCAGTTTATCGATAAATCAAAATCCTCACCAACTGAGACGTCAAAGCACATTCGTCTGCGCCGTAACACGTAAAACACCAGCAAAGCCACGTACAAGATCAATGATGCTGTCGCCATATACCAAATTGCAATATTTCCCAAAAGATGTATCTGAGCCTATTTTTTTTTTTTTTTTTCAAAAAAGTTGATAAATACAGTGATTTCAAATAATTCATGTAGAAAAAAATAGGACTTAGGCATACGTTACTGTCAGCACCGATCCAATAGGCGATCCCCCTGGTGAGCAAGGGCCACTCTTGCGGCTCCGAACTATAAAGATGATCTTGAACATTTTCTTGATTCACCATGAACATTTTGATCTAGAAATGATAAAAATATAATAAAGATTGATCTATTATCTACCATTTGTTAAGATGGATTGTAATTTGATTCTTTACTGTAATAAAGAAGTTGTAACAAGAATGTGCCATTTAAAATTAATTTATACCTGAATTTCCCAAAATTTATCCCAAAATGATAACTTAGTGGGTGCCGTAGGCACAAATTCTGCCATCCCCAGTTCTCGTTCTCTGTCTTTTTGGTCTGCATCTGCAAAAATGACAATAGATATATATTTCTAACATGACCATCTTATGCGGGTATCGTACACATTTTGCAAGAATATTTATAGTATTCATGATATATTCATATAAGGTTTATTCCATCCTTATCTTTGCAATAATGGCGTTAATTTCTTACTTTTAGTGTATCTGTGTTCCTCCACATTCCACACGGTGTCTTCCTGGTTAATGACTCTGTCGGTAGCCACTTCGTGCTGATGGAAGCCCCAATCTGGCAGCTGTCTTCCAGTGTACTTCAGCGCTTGAGTCGAATTGACATGGATAAACCTGACCTGCGACTGAATTGTGTGCCACGCATCGTCAGCCAATTCCCTATTCACTATCTCGACCATCCAGAGGTTCTGCGCCGCCATCGAGATGTTGTAGTCGATGTAACACGAAACCTCCTGGTTCTGAGGTGTGACTGGGGCAGCAACGTCGTGACTAAAAACACAATCGAAAACCATATTGTGAAAAAGAAATCTTCTCATTAAATCCACAATTTTAATAAATTTAAAAAAAAATGATTCGATTTATCATAAAAACTGCCTATACCTATTGAGAGCCCTGCTGCTCATTCCGTGCACCAACTGCACAACGTCTCCGTGTCGTATCTTATCCAATGGCTCATCGACGACTAGATCGTTGCGATTGGGTCTTTTAACGATCCACCAATTGTTGACATCTTTAAAGCTGTAGCAGGTGACTTGCTGCTGGTGGCTGCTCCCTCGTCCATCCGAATAGCGGATGGGATAGACGTGAGTATGACTATGCAGCCAGCACGTGCGGCCGTGGGTGTGACGAAGGGTTATTTGTGAACCGTGAACTACTTCGAGAGGCTGACCTTTCGTTATGGAAGCTAAACCACCCTAAATTCAAACGCATTTGGTATACTTTCGGCTTCCATCATGTTTGGTAATTGACAGTACAGTAGGCTGTGCCACCGAGTGATAACCTCTGTCAGAGAGCATGCAATCCCGATAACCTTTTCAAATCATGAAAATCACAATCCAAACTTCGAGACAAGGTATTCTGATTGAAAGAAAGAAAATTATCTTTAAAATAAACCAATTGAAATTTAAGAAAGGTGACGGACCAGCAAAATATATTAACATTTTTTTCTTGTTTTGCAAATGCAAGCAATTTCCCAAATGAAAGCACGTGTAATATGCTCAGAAAAGTGCAGATCGTCAGAAAAAAAACAGGATAAATCTGGTTACAAATTCGCTCATTCATATACTGCCAATTGACCTATAGTTTGTTACTCCCAGATCACCTTAAAACGAAGTTCAGAGAATACAAGAAAATATTTTGGACTTAAGTCTGGTTAATTTAAAAATAAATAATCAACAAATTGATATACAAGTAGCTGAGCGAGAAAACTAGACACACGGTTAAATTATGTAGCGACATGTATTAATGTTTAGCAAAAAATTAAATTTCCCATTCACTATATTTACTTTTATAGTTATCTGCAAGGGGTGTCTTAAGAAAGGAAAAACAAACAAAAATTTAATATCCTACCTCTAAACTTGCTTGAAACGCACTGGTCATCACTGTGTCATGAGGGCCTGCCTTATACAATATGGCCAAATGGACGTAGAATGTGAGTAGGTACAAAATGATCGGTAAAATAAATAGGGCCGTAACAATGGTAAAGAAATATCCGATTATGGACCACTGTAAAAGAAGAGTATTTCAGTCAGTTCAAAATAGCATATTTAGTATTTTAGAGCAATGCTTTTTCCGGTCAACAATTCAAGAACAATATTGTCTTAAAAATGTACAACTCACATTAGAAATGGATGATATTTTCAACGTTTTCCAAAAATCACACCCAATTACGAGCATGGCCAAACAGACAGTGAAAAATCCGACATATTTAGTGCTGAAAATGTATGAAATGAATGTTTATAACAATGTATTAATGTATAATTAATAATGACTACCACATATTGCAAAGGTGTCACTTACCAAATGGCACAAGTTAAAGAAACGCTCATCAGAGTTACCCAAATGAACCATGGCGAAGTAAACATCCTGCGATTATATGAGAAAAACATAAGAAATTTAAGAAATTACCCATAAAAAGAAGAGATTCTCCTTTCCTTACATTCGGCCATTAATTTGGTTCTTTTTTTAGGTTTTTGCCGACCATATCAAAAATGTTTTCAGGTCTTGCAGATCATATTGGAAATGATTGATATTTATTTTAGTCTCGTTAAAATGAGGATTTTTTTTTGAAAATGAGAAAATTTGCAACATTGTACCATTGAACATAAACTGCCTGTTAACGAACTCACTTTTGTTGACGAAATTTCAACAAGCAATAGATGCCGAACGCCGAAAACTGGAGCAATATGCTATCCATGAGTGCAAAGCGAGACTGTGTCAATAAAGCATTATCTGTGAACAAAAACAAGCTGTATTATTTTAAAAAATAATGTTTGTAACTAAGAAAAGGAAAAATTTTTTGTCAAACCTAACATGATGAGCATTGCGCCTCCACAGGCTGCCAATCGAGTGGCCTTAATTTCAAGTAGAATGTGATATGCAGTGGGAACCAAAAGGCTCCCGCACAAAGCGGGTACAATACGAAACGCCCACACAGGCAAGCAACCAGTGTATGCTGAAATTAAATGTGAAAAACAGTTGTAAACTAGTTATCTATCAAAAAACGAACACTAGAACGCATGACTTACTTGAACCAATACGATCAAATTTGAAACTTCCGTCGAACCCTGCTAAGTAAGCCACTGCAGCAAGTAGCATTTTCCCCAGTGGAGGGTGACAATCGAAAAAAAAAGTCTGCCTCACATAGAGGGAAGCATATTTGCCATAATGTAGCTCATCAAACCTAATAAAAGAAGATTATTGCGGTCAGTACAAAACGTGAGCTACATAATATAGAAAATTGGTGCTTTGCAAATGAAATCATACATACACAATGCTATTTGGCCGTCCCAAGCCCCAAAGTCTAGATATTAAAGTTACAGAAAACAGAGTGAGCGCAATCATATCCAATTCTGTAGTAATTACAAACGGCCTTTTGGTATCTTTAAGCCTCTGCTGACATTGAAGACCATCTCCTTCGGCTTTATTATTGGAGATTACATTGTTATCCTTTAATAAAAATTAAACACGAATTAAAACTCTCATCCGAACATAGAACCTTCGGGGATTGTTAAAAAATAGCAAAACGAGAAGGGGGCTTAGTCACTCGATCCCCTGTTGTACCCGGGACTCCACGGGTACCCGAGGATCTCGCCAAGTTTGTATTCCACCTTACTGATGCCCCATATATCCACCTCTGGATACATGATAGACGTCAATCCTGAGGATGCAACTTCCTGCCACCAGACCGGCCTGATACAACAAATCGAGGCAGATTGCAGTGATTGGCTATTTCCATGATTCTAAGGGTAAATCCTGTAGGCCACAGGATTTTTGACACCATATGATCCTTGACGAAACCCCAGAAGATCGAAGCATGAAATGGTGTCAGGTGACCAAAATCTCCAGAATGACATTTTGCCACATTATTCTTTAAATTTTTGTCACTTTCAGATTGACATATATTTTCGAGAATGTCGACAATGATTGTAGAAATGCCCAACATTCAGCTAATATACCCAAAACAGGTTTCGAACTGAATTTAACCTGTCAGGTCATCCAAATTCATATTAAAATTCCGTACTATAAAGTAAAGAAATGAGGGTATTATATAATAATTACCTCATTTTTTTTCTGTTGATGGTCTCCACGCTTCTTCGGCTTTTTATTTCCTGTCAATTCGCTGTCATTGGACATGATTCAAGTTGTGTTCCTACTTCTAATATAAAAATACAAAAACACCCGTATCTAAAACGCACACCTTGTAGGATAGGTGGCACTGGCACGTGTCCTTGACCTCCGCATTCCAGCGGCCAGTTGGGGGTTAACGCCGGTCAAAATAAAGCGTTCGGATTTTCCGAATCCTTCACTTTCTTGGCGAAAGTTCTCTTTTCTTCATGCGTAGACTGTCTAAATCGCCATATTGCTCCAAAAGCACGATGACGCCTGTATGAAGACGAGTAAACGAAATAATTAAACAAAAGTACTTATACTAGACGAGGCAGGAACGATCATTGACTTACCTTGAAATGCAGACGATTTGGAGAAACTCCGACAAATTCAACCAAGAAATGCAAAGAATGAATTTCCGGATATTACTTGGGCAAGAAAAACGAAGAAATCGAAAAAGCGATATTGTCATGACAACAGCTGTAGAATACAAACCACCTGTCCCGTTTGAAAATGGCCGCTGCAGCAGCAGCAATTGTTGACGCTGAAAATGGCTGGTTGCGAAGTTTATCTTCACCAGATTCTGATTATTCTTCCATCGATGATTTTCAGGTTCAGAAAAAGATCGGCAAGGGTCAGTTCAGCGTAGTTTACAAAGCCATCTGCAAAGCGAACAACGCGGCGGTGGCACTGAAAAAAGTGCAGGCAAGCTAAAAGTGCACATTATCATTCATTAGCACACAAGCAACTGGTAATGATAATAGTGCTAAGAAACCAAACAATCGCACGCAAATTATGCAGGTTACATCATCAGATCAGCACATAGCAATGAGAAAAAAATAAAAAAATGTCATTATAAAATATTGCCAGCTGCTTTTCCTACTGCAATTATGATTTTTGATGTTATATTTTTCGTTTAATTTGCAGATTTACGAAATGATGGATGCTAAGGCTCGTATGGACTGCATGAAAGAGATCAACTTGTTGCAGGCAATTTTTATAAAAACTATTTTCAGAATGTTTTGAAGTGTGCAAAATGCCAGTATGAATTTCCAGGGAGGACAGAACTTACGAAAGAAGGACTGTCCTCCCTGAAGGAGGGCGCGCGTGGTCACCTTATGCTTTTGCATTTTTTTACTGGCAAAAATGACAACCAAATGTATTAAATTGATCATAGCAAATGGACCACCCTAATGTTATTAAGTATTTGGCGTCATTCATCGAGAACAACGAGTTGCACATCGTTTTGGAGTTAGCCGATGCGGGCGATCTCTCCATCATGATCACGGTACTCACAGAGCGAGCATCTTGCTGATAAACCCGATTCCTTCTTGTACTCTAGATATATTTTATACGCATTTTGCAGCATTACAAAAAGGAACACACGCTCGTCCCAGAGTATACAATCTGGAAATTCTTCGTTCAGGTCTGCAGCGGTCTTGAACACATGCATTCCCGACGCATTTTACACAGAGGCGAGTAGATATCGGTTCCTCTGCCTGCTGGACATTTTAACTTCCACAGACTTTAACTTTAACCTCCTTTCAGATATTAAACCGGCGAACGTCTTTGTCACTTCGCAGGGCATTGTTAAATTGGGCGACTTGGGTTTAGGCAGATTTTTTAGCTCCAAAACAACCGCAGCTCATTCATTGGGTACGAATGATCTTAAATCAGATTTCTCAAAGTTTTGAGTTGTTTTTCTCTCCACACTATGCTATTTATTTTCTGCTTTAGTTGGCACCCCTTATTATATGTCACCGGAACGGATCAATGAGCACGGTTACAATTTTAAATCCGACATTTGGTCATTGGGATGTTTACTATACGAGGCAAGTTGAAAGAATGCAGTTTTTAAAAAAAAAATGTCCTGTAGCAAATAAAACCGGCGAGATCTTTGGTTTACCACGAATCTTATTAATAATATCAACATAAGTTGTAAAAATAAATCCATGATTTTACTTTAGATGGCAGCCCTTCAGTCTCCGTTCTATGGCGAGAAAATGAATCTCTTTTCGCTTTGTAAGAAGATTGAGAAATGCATTTATCCACCAATATCATCAGATTTATATTCGAAAGAGGTGAGAAATCAAGCTCTAATAACACATTAACGCTATTCAGATTAATTTTCAGGAAACGTTATTTGTGTCTAGTTGAAAAGTCTGGTCTCTGCCTGCATCATTGCCGATCCAAACCAGCGTCCCGACATCGCCTACGTTCACGGAAAAGCGAGGCAAGCTCACAAGAGATTTTCGTCCTCGTATTCCAACAGGCGAACCCATCGCGCGCATTAGATTCTACCGAAATTGTTACTACCCTGTTTTAATAATGATGCAATAAATAAGTCGGAAGCTCGGGTAAATTGTTCTGATGGATCTGCATTATTTTTAATCCGCAACATTATTGAAATCGCCACAATAATAGGAAATTACGTAAAAATTGGTACCATCGAAGGCGTTTATGTTGACGTGTCCATGGCTTCGGTGGACTCTATGGTTCTCACGGTTTCCTCAATCTCCAGAGGGATAATTTTAGTTGTCAAAGTGGCAGTAGTGCCCTTTGGATAAACGTATCTTCCTTGTCTAGAAATACAAGGAACGATTGTTGTTCTCGATTAACTTTGAACTCTATTTGAACGCGCCTTTCATTTTCAAAATGAAATAGCTTGAAATAAAATGTTGCTTTATATTTCGAAATTTCTCAACACGGAGAGGAAGTATATGATGTTGCTATTCTTTAGCCATTGTTGCTGTTGTCTATTTTACAATATGCACTATAAATAATTAAGCGAGCAAGTCACTTACCTCTGGCCCTTCTTATTAGCCTCATCATAAGGTCGAATGTTCTGCACACCGTCTTTAGTTATGATACACAAATCAATGTTACTTCCCGAACCGAGATCGTTGAAAATGCCGCCAGCAACGGCATCACGCACCATTTTCTTCGCGTCTTCTAACTGAAAATAATAACACAATTTTTCATTTAATACTGTAGGAAGTACACGGATACTATGTTGAATATAGAGGTTCCACTGTAATTAATTTTAAAATTTATAACACCAACCTCCATGTTTGGCTTCCATCTGCTCTCAAAAACGGACATGGCAGCCAATGAACCCGAACCCATTGTAACGTATGGCAGCTTATCGGTAGAACCATGTGGATAAATACTGTAAACACTCGGTCCGTTATTATCAACTCCACCCAAAACTAAGGCAGCTCCAATATAGCCTTGGTACCTAAAATATTTGCGAAGTATTACAAATAAGATACATACATTTTTAATACAATCACACAATTTTGTCCTTCTGTAAGCAGCGACAATGCCCTAGTTAAGGGATGAGAATCACAAACCTAAACAGCATTTGAGCGAGCATTCTATTAGCTGTAACAACTGGGACTTTCCTGCCAGTTGCCAAACGATGCAATTCCAGCTGAGAAGCAATCATCTTGGTTGTCATTTCTGTGTCAGCTGCTGTACCAGCACCGCAACAACTAAAAATTATAATTTAAGAAAATAATAATGTGATACATGTAACCCACATACAAATTCTTACTCTGCTAAAAACTAAATGTACGCATTAGCAATACGAATGCAGTCGTGTTTGTGAAGTCGGTGATGTACGACTCAACAAGTTCATGATTGACTTTCAGAACCAACTAGATGAACGGGTATCATAAATAATGCACGCATTCAAAATGTTTTAATAACTACTTACTAGATGTTTGAAGCCAAATAATGAATCTTTGAGCAATTTTTATCCGCCACTATTGTATCCTCAGTAGCCCTCGTATCAGCACCCAGAATAACGCCATCCTAAATTAAAACGATCACGGCTTTAAAATTATTCTTTTTAGCTTAATTATAACATTAAAAAACTATTGTAAAACCATACATTATATACATTATATACAAAAATACCCTTTGATCGAATCGATACTGGTTGGAAACTGTGTGAAACGCTACAAGGTTTCTGCAACCTAGTAGCGTTCAGTGAGTTCGGAATAGTGTGGACAGAATAAATTAGATGGAACGTCATTATGTTCACTTAAGTTTCTGGCGATTACAGCTCCAACCTCATTCAAACCAGATCTTCGACGTGGATCACGAAATTGTTATGCGACGGAGTTGCATATTTGCCATGGTGTGGACATAATCTTAACACAATCTCTCACACGAGCGACACGATAATAGAGAGTTTGAGCCAGCCAACGTTAACGACACGATAACGAGTAACAGCGCTGGCGGCCCCGAATGTCAAGGACTACCCTGGCATTCCAATGCCATTCCGGGCCATCAGCGCTGTTTCTCGTTATCGTTTCGTTAACGTTCGCTGGCTCAAACTCTCTAGTTTTAAGATTATGCGGAAAGCATATTTTGTATCGGGGACTTCACGCGTGCATTGCAGCGAGACACTTGTCGTTCCCTATACAAAATAACAACAGTACCGCGTCGCTCGTGGGCCAGAGCCATTAATAACAAACAGCTGTGATATAAACCTTGTATATTATTCCGACAATTGTTGTTCCAGTTTTGGTGGCTTTCGGGACGGGATATCCTTTGGATTCCAACATAGCATTTCTACAAAAAATAAATCAAATATTGACGATACTTGGTTAGCTAACGTACGATCCAAATCAATTGAATTTTTCATGAAAATAAATGACTTACCTGCTATAATTCTCGAAAGAGAAGCTCTCAGGGATCAATTTATCCGACTGCTTCATTTTAAATGATTCAACTTAGTGAGAAATAACAATCGTCCGGGTGAATATGCCAGAAAGTGACAAAGCGAAAACTTCAAATTGGAATATAAACTTATGTTCTCGAATAATGCATCTTGGGTAATCGACGTCATCGATGGCAATTCTACGGAGCCCCGCTGAGGTCATGTCTTTTTTTTTTAAAGGCTCGTCTGCTTCATTTGACTCCATTGGGCCAATCATGAATTGGTATTAATATTTTTGGATTATTTGGTAATTTTTAGTAGATGATAAGAAAGGAGAAGAAGGTGCACGTTTGCAGCCGATTTACCGAGAAACTATCATGACATTTGCCTGGAAACAACTGTCGCAGTTGTCCGTTTGTTGATGAAATGTCTTGGACTTGATGTCCAAGAAGTAATGCCCCATTCTCAATGGAACGAAAACGCTGTTTTCGAGGTCCTACAATAGATCATATATGTAACGGTATTAATCCAAAGTGAATGCAAACAAATAAAACAGCCATTTTCATTTCTGGAATTTTGAGAAATGCCAAGATGGACGAATTATTCTGTGTGAAAATAAACGCTCTACTTTTACATTACCAATTAATTCTTTCTTTCTTTCTTTATTGCTTTAACGTATCAGTGAAATTCAGAAATGCTATATAAACACACGTAAATTGAGAAAACTTGCATTTTAACATAATAGACCAGCGATGTGTTGGAGAATCATCCAGGCTAGTGTGGAAAAAAGAAAAACACAGGTAGAAATAATTACCCCAGATGTACTTCGATCGAATACCAGCGATCTTTAATGCATGAATTTCCTAAGTTTAATTACAAAACATTATTTATATAATAACAATAATAATTGGCTTAATAGCATTAAAGGGAACTAGTTAAGAACTAAGAGAGCGCTTGTATTTCAGCACATACGCCTAGGAGCAAAAAGAAGACGCCATAGAGGGCGACTAAGCTCATGCATAAAATCAAATAGATTTAGACACTACAATTAAGGTGCGCTCCTCTTTCTTGAATCTAAGATCATAATTCTACACATCATCATTCAAACTTTCTTCAATGAAACACCAGGGCCCTTGGAACGTTTTCAGGGATTCAATTTTGGCATATAGTTTACGTAAAAAATGATATTACACCAGTACTTACGAATTATAAACAATACAAATATATAAAACATCTACTGTATATAATATCAATTTTTAATAACAAAAAATAAATTCAAACGTAAATATCTAATATTTCCGTTTAAAAAGTCGGGCTTGAAATTTCAAAAATATGTCGGCGGTGTATTTTTTTTTGTAATTGGGATCAAATTAAATAACATTAAGGCCCTGGGTTCCGATGTTTGTAGAAGTATGAAGGTCACTGATAGATCATCGTCATTTATGCATTCATGCTATTATGGCATATAAATACTTTATTAGTCAGTCTACCATTTAAAGACGTGGGCAAGCTCTAATTAATAATTCATGTTTCATTAATCAATAGAAAGTCGAATTTCTTAAAGCAATTCAAGTTGCTTTCAAGTGCTTTTGTTTCAAATATCAGTTTAAGACAATATTTTTTACTTAAGGGCAATAAAAATGTATCGATTCTGCATATTTTAATTTTATGATTGGCGTCATTCAGATCCTTTCACCTGCTGATGTCTATAATCTTAGTCGCCCCCTCTGACTTCATTTCATTTCATACACGGGCTTCGCACTACAATATTTCTATAATATTAAATCTAACAGTTATTTTTTCCCCTCATATTCGGTTTCAAACAAACTGATTGTCGTACGAGTTTATACAATGGCAAAAGTAAGAGATAAATAACGAAAACCGCGACAACGAAATAAGACAGTTGAAAAATATAGCAAAGCATATATAAAACTGAAGGTAAGTTAAAATAACACTTTAAAACTACAATGTCTCGTCTTAGGTAAAATTGCGTGATTAAAGAAATACAATTATTGCAAGTTTGAACAAATCCCATTTCCTAGCCCTAATAAAAGTGTTTCTTGTGACGGGCCTATACCGATGAAATGTTCTTGGTAAAGTGAATTTAAAAAGAGTATTATAAGTAGCCGCACATCTGCGTATTTAATAAGAAGGAGAGCTCAAGATCGCGGAATGTACGGTTTAAGACAATCGGAAATTCTGAAAGAGAATAATTTCATGTGGAGAAATTGCAGTTTCCGACACCAGGGTAGAGAACACCATTGCACATTAGGTGATTATTGATGTCTGAGTGCATAAGAATAATTAGTCTACAATTAAATAATCCAAACTGGTGAACGTGTGTGATGACGGGTTAACACGATGTGCGCACATCCATCAATACGATAAATATTAAAATAAATGTTCATGATTAATTTGAGCAGAATATGTCTCTTGTGTTTTAATAACGTGCAAATAAAAACTATTTCGGAACATGTTTAAAATGTTCTGTCTTAAATATGAAATTAAAAGAAAAACGTGTCTTAACTCACATGCAGTACAAAATCATAAAGGAACTTGTTTGATGTCCAATTTAAGTAATTCCCCTTATTTCATTATTTTGCATATTCGTGATATCCAACCTAACTTGGCAAAATAGTCTAAAATGTTCGAATTCGTTGACTAGATGATACAATTTTCAAAATTGTCTTTAGAGTATCAATATCTAAACCATACTTTTCTAATAAATGGTAGGATATATATTCTTAGAAAACAATAACTTCGGGGGGTACATTTCTTCAAAATACTTGTACTCATGAAGAATAAATCACCCTCTTATTAAAAACAAATGAATATAATCCAAAATCGAGCGACCAAGTTTGTTTTTACAAATAGGAAGATTTTAAAAATAATAAAAAAATGAAAGATCACAAGAATCATCTTAGGATCACCTTAAGTATTATTAAAACTTTAGTGCTATCGAATTTGTGTTGTCATTTTACATATCGTTGATCATTTGGCAGACTTAAGCAGATATATATGTAGTTTTTCTCCATACCTCACAGAGGCATACGAGTCTAGTAACATCATTTTTACCTAGATGACCGCTTTTGAGGTAACAAAAACAAACATGCTCAGTAGACGGCCATCTTGGAAAAAAGCATTGTTAAAACGTCTTTATTCCACAACAGGGGTGGACTGGCTAAAGTAAGAGGTTCTAGAACAAGTATCAAGAAGGCGTCCACCATGGTCCAACATGCATGCCCAAAGCGATTTTAGACGGTTCTCGGCAACATTCAATAAACAATTTTGCCCTTAAAAATGTAAGTTGGATCATTGTTTGTAAACGTTTCATGGTTGCTGTAACTGCTTCTGCTCGTTACAGTATGTAACGATTACTGTAATTAGAGTGTGAAGCACTAAGGTTCTGGTTTTTGGGTTCTGTAGTGGCCCGCTGGCTCGTGTTGAAATGACATTGTGGCCCCTTAGCTACAAACAGTTGGACCACCCTGTTCTAAGAGGACACACGTGGAAATTTTTTGGTCTCCCAGTAGACAGTCCAACCCTGCTCTACTAAATGAGCTGTAATAAAGCTCATTGAGGAACCTTTAATCCCCAACGCCATCTGTGATGCATTGCCAGAAACTAACTAGATACTATAGCATAACCAAATTTTGATGGTCAAGTTTTAAAGTGAGGAGAATGGTGGAAACGTTAACGTTTATGCGAAGATGGGTAACTGATTAAAGATTTTCCATATATTACACCTGTCTAAGGTGTACATATTGCTTAAGGGACAATAGTGGAAAACTAGCTAGCAGTGGAAAGTAAAGGGTTAGCAAAAATGGAAGGAAAATAGATTACACACTGTCTGTATATCTGAGAAAAGGATACTTTTTGGGGGAGCAGTTATATTAGTGCGTTTTTATCAAGAGCAAGGGAATGGCCCCCATTCAGAAACAAATTCCCGTGTCCAAGTTCATGTGCGACTTTTGTTGAAGTGGAACATGTGCGGAAGATGTCTCACATTTAATGTAGGAACATCTTGCATTGTGTGGATACAGTATTGGTATGGAATCAGTAACAATAGGGTTTTGACAGAAATGAAAAAGACAACCATTAATAAAGTAAAAAGTTTGTTGGGAAGGTGGTGGAATAAGAAACGAGAATCTGACAAACAGATGGTTGAAGTGTTTGGATGAACTTAATTATTAAAATATCTTTATACTATATAAATTGAATTTGGTAATGGGCCTTATTGTTACGACTGCAATATAAGCAATGCTGAACTCTAGGCCCTATTTGCGAAGCAATACCCAGGAAACGCTGCTACGTAACATTCCACTTCTTGCAAGGTTATTTCAATTTCTATGGTTTACGTTAGTCGAGTAAATTAAATATATATTATTAGTCATTAACCCCATTTGCGGATCTGCAGAAGAAACTTGGCAGTCTAAAAGCGTTATAGACCTTTATGCATATGGAATTTTACTTAGATTTTCATGTCTTTTAAAAACAAAAAAATATTATGCTGCATAAATCATAAAATTTAATTTACTAACTTGACGACTTTTGCAAGAAATACGATCGTGCTTTTTTCATTTTCAATTTTTCCTTTTTTCAATTTAGTGAGAAGGGTTTAGTTTCGAAATTCATTTGATTTCCTGAACACGAAACGAGGCTAGTTTCATTTTTAATTTGCAAATGCACGAATTAGCCTTAAACAGATTTGATTACTACCGTATATGCCTGAACATTTTCTCTCGTTGAAAATGCCATACTGGTGATATATACACTGAATTTGTTTACGTCAAAAGGAGGTATCAGACTATACTCAGCTGGCAAGGGATTGGTCTAATTCCGTAATTAATTTATTCTGAATAATTACGTGTACTATGAAATTTCATTATATAAAATGCACTCGTGCCCGCCTAAAGTTGCTTCCACAAAAAGGCATTTGACAAAATGATTAATTATTAACGAATAATCTTATTTTTTCTTCAAACAAATTGAGGACAATTTATTTCCTTTAAATTGCACGCTATCCTGTTCCATGAATGGTCCTAACATTTATTTGCTCAACGGCTATTATTATAAGGGTCCTTGAAAATTAATTCTAATGAGCAAATGTTAACGTTTCTCTTTCCAGTCATATCGATCTGGACTTGACCTGAATATATTCGGACATCGTCATAATAGTTCTTGTAAATAAAATATACTAAAATAAAATACGGTAAACGACAACGAGTAAGCTTTAAGACTCGTGTCATCCACATTTCTAAAATAAATCCAAAACATATAAAATAATAAAATGTAATCGTTCGTTAGTTAACAAACGTGGTGAGTGAAGATAGAAGGAAAACGAGTGAACATTTCGGGATAATTGGTAGGATCGTAAATATTCCGTTTTCAAACAGTAAACTATTTCTTAGGAGATGGAGCTATGATATTCAAGACGACATCGATTAAGAGAAACAGCGATAAAGAGAGTGTAGAGAAAGAGAAGAGTTATTGTGACAGAGTTAAAAATGAAGCACTATATAGTAACCAAAAAATATTTGTTTATGTATATCCCCAAGCTGGATTTATTTCTTATTTCCAAAAAAGGATATTATTATGTGATTTGCGTTTTTTCTTCGCTTGCATCATATTATCAGGAGAAAACCTGAAAAAAAAAGATGACATTTTAAAACATAAAAACCGATGGAATTTATGAAATGTTTTGTTCGACTACAATGAAGGTATTATAGCAGACAATTTTGCGGACGAATTAATGCAGTGGTATTTTTATGAAGACTATAAAGTTTAAGCATACAACAAGGAGCAAAGCAACACCACTAGTGATTAAATTGTTTTTTTAAGTGGATTCTACTCCAATTTTGGCATTCTCCATTTCCACGTTAATAAAGAAGAGGCTTAGATAAACATTTTCATGCTGCTGATGCTCACACAAGACTGCTGTCTGCTATGCAAATTTTTCGGAATATTGAATTACTCTCCAGCTAAAATGGATGTTGCGTAGCAGCAAATCCAAACTCATGAAGTTGCTACGCAACTCAATCCGCCAAACACGCGCTTTTTCGAGTTTATCCCACTTGTGAAGCACTCACCTGAGTTTTTGAACATAGTCTTTTAAACTGCTTCTTCTACAATTAAGAAGTATACAAGGAGAGGGCCTGAACAATTTTCGGGTCCTGTTTTGATCCTTCCTTGAATTCCTCCAAACTTAACCGCTGATCGTTATTCTATATATTACAAAAAAAATGTAATGTTTATAAAACTGCAACAAGTAAAAGATGAGTGTTATTGTATAAACATTTGTTTTCAACGAGTTAGATGATTGACAAATGTGCATACCAATTCTGTGTGGCAATTCGGGATGCACCAATTAATTTAATTAAAAAAGCTTTTTTCAGAGCATTACATGACATTTTAGCTAAACAATAGAAAAATTACAGACGAGTAATACTTTATAGTAACATTAAATTAGAAATACGGTAAAAATTTGCAAAAACTCAATTGAAGTTTCAGATCCATAAGCAATATTTGAATATGTTAACCCTTTTCAACCCATTGGCTAATATATTAGCCATTCAAAAATACATTTTTTAATGGTAATTTAAGAGATTAAATTACCGAAAAGGGAGATTAAATGATTTATTATCAGTCAGCCCCAAGTCAAAAACAGGTAGCCTACTGTAGTTAACTGTTTCGTATTTTGGCTTACCGTGTCCATTTGACTAAATATCCTTTCCACCCTTTTCTGGGGCGTATTGTCGTCATCTTGGGGATTAGGCTTGCTTCCCTGCTTGGATAAAGAAACAAAAAAAAAACAGATTCACATTAGTGACTGGTTGACAGGGTCGTCCTTCGAGATTATCGAGCGTCATCAACTCATTCCAGTTAAAAAACCAACCACCATCTGATAGATTGCATCCACTATGTTGTACATTTCATCTTTGGTAATGTAGCCATCGTTGTCGACATCATACAAACGGAACGCCCCTAGAAATAACAAGCAAACAAATATAAATAACGAGGTAAATAATTGATGAAAAATCGATTAATATTTAATTTAGGCCAATGCGGTTGCCATAAAAAAAATCGACTAAAAATACTTCGATCGAGGGAATGGCAAAGTGCTCCTCTCATTGGCTACCACTTAAACGATCTAGGGTAATCTTTAAGGGTGGATCAACACAAAATGCAGCAGTCCAGCATAGCAACGCAACTCTTGTCACGCGTCAAGTGTGGACGATCGACAAGTCGTAACATGACAAAGTTCAAGGCACCACGACAGGTGCTAAATGTTAAGGTCAATTTACGTGCTAGTCAAATAAATATACGTTGAACAAGTGGGTGAATATGTCAGCAGGAGATTAGTGATTTTGATTAGGATGATCCGGATTAAAATAATTCTGGCCCATTTGTGGCGATGAGGAATCTCGCGAGTCCTTCGTTGGTTTTAGGAGGGTCCAGAAATATGTGATGTTGGCAGTTATGCAGGCAATTCGATAGGCTAGCCATATGAAGTGGATGTACTATGTTAGTGAACACGCCATAACATTATACATGCATTCCCAGTGTCGATCTTTTGGTCAGTTTTTTGCATGTCTGGAAAGGATGGGACGGTATTATTATAAAATAACCTCATCCAAACCATAATCCAAACCGTCGACACGCAACATATGGAATTGTTGCGTGACGTACGAAGACACGTTACTGTGGCTTGTTGCATGGGTAAATATAACCGTTGGAAAGAACCCTGTATGGGTGGGGCCACAGATGCAACATATTATAGAACCATAAAGCTCCGTCTCATCTCAAGTGTTTGTTGGGGGGAGGAAAGAATAAGTTTATCCTCCATTTATTATAATGCTTGAACAAAGTAAAAGAAAAGATAGAATACAGTGTGTATTCATCCGGTAATCACATCATAATTAGAAATATAAATGCTTATAATAAACATCTTGTGAGGAAAGTAAACTAACGTTACCAAAACTGAAACCGTTGTTATTTAACAAATGTTGGAAATGGCGTCCATTGAATGCACTTATTAATACGGTATAATAAAACACAGTTCGACCGGTCGCAACTCACTGACGTCAATATTGACGCATGTAGTAACGATAGGGCGTCGCGTGGTCTCAGGAGTTATAGTCATCTCTTGATAACAACACATTTCTCCCTGCTAAAACACAAATCTCGGCGTTTGTATTCGTCGCAGTTTGTCTATTGTGGGAACACATTGGCTTAATTCTCGCATAACTGGAACTCTCCTTTGATAATATTAATCAAGATATTGGACATGGCCGTCATAAATGCACCACCCTGTATATTCGATCTTCATAATATACAAAGGTGTAAAAAACATGTCTGCTTCTAGAAATTAAATAGAAAGTAAATTTATTGTTGCATCACGTTGGTTGTTGGCACATTGGACCAGACGACAGACTGCGCTGCCCAAACAATATTTATCGACTTTCCGACTATTTTTTCCGACAGTTTAAGAAAACTGCAGGTCCTTACTGCACATTTGTTGCACTCCTGCACATTACTTCAATTTTTCTGGCGTATAATAAAACAAAAAACTGTAGTTTTTCTGCCATTTGTAAGTGCAGTTTTAAGACACTTTTATTGCAAAAAAAAGAGGCAGTTTTTCTACCATTCATAACTGCAAAATATTTTCAGTTTTAAATTCCGCACTTTATTTCAAAACTACTGCAGTTATTGAATAAAGTGGAGTTGATTTTCTGCTGGGATGGATCGACACTGGCCTCAAGGATTTTTTGTTTCCCAGGGTGTATAAGTTTCCTGTCCAGACATGCGCAAACAAGTGGTACAACAGACTAGTATTTCTTCCTAGCATTTCTTCGATGAGACCGACAGCTGCGATGGTACGATGTTACCACTCTTTATTTGCCGTTTGACATCCGTGGCCATTTATTGCTTCTCCGCGGCCTCCATACAGGCGATAATCACCACCGTCTCCATTTTCCAAATTACAAAGTTGTAAACTTGTTCGAGCAGCCTATATCCCCTCTTTCCCAAATACCCCTACCACCAACATCAAAGCGACCCTCGTCCCTCCCCATCTTCCTCCAAATTTCTAGCTCTTTTGCTGCATTACATCGATCACTGCAAATAGATGGAAACGAAATGGGTTGCCTCGGCAACTGTAGCTTAGCAACGCACATCCAGCAGCCGTAACTATAGCTAGTGATGTTAGGCCCGTTTCTCCCTCTTGCTTTCGTCACTATTTATCCCTTACCCCAAATCCATCGCTCTCAGTGAGGGAAGGAACCGTTTTTCGCAATTTCCTTCGTAGGGGATGTTATCGGAGGACACACCGCGAGACAATAGAGAGATTGAGCCAGCCGACGTTAACGAAACGATAACGAGAAACAGCGCTGGAGACGGGAATGGTAGACCGTGACAATCCAGCCGCCAGCGCTGTTCTTCGTTATCGTTTCGTTAACGTTGAGCTGGCTCAATCTCTGATCCTCTCAAAGTAGGGCTCAGCCCATCTCGCCACGCAGTCTCTTCGGGGGTTGGGGTGGGTGGTCTGCTATATGAAAACAGGGAGTTGTGCTAAGGCTAGTATGCTGGTCAGCCACAGGGCAAGGGATGTTGGTGTCGATGCCGGAAAGTAGGCTGGTAATGATGTTTAACACGGTTGGTTGCAGGGAGGGATCGAGCTTTTGTAGCTGCTATGGAGAGGTCAGTCTGAGGGAGTGGCCTCGCGCAATCCTGATCTATCGCTTATCCAAATTCCCCGCATTTCACCCAACTCGCTACTATAGCCTAGACGCTCCGGTGAAAACAACTAATTATTTAAAATCCGCTTTAAATCTCGGGTGAATTTACGAGTAGAGGGAGAGAGTAAAATTCCCACTACAGCCTCCCGTCTTTCCACGATCAAAAGGGCTTTACTCGTTTGGAGAATAACGTCTTCGACACTTAATCTTAACGATTCGAGGCTTTTGTTTACTTCCATAAAGAGTAGTCCACATTTATCCACCGCGGGATTGGACAAACACCACATGCATATATATATAGGATATACTCACAGGCCAACTTCTCATCCAGATTACCCCTTGAAGTGATGGAAAGTGCTCGAATAAATTCTTCGAATTCAATGGCCCCGTCCTGAAATAAAAAGACAAAATGAAATAAGTGCTTTAAATGGGCGTTAGTCAAAACAAGCTGTTTTGCGGATGACCCTTTTCTGTATATCGACCCACGTCAACAATTCGCCACTGATTTCTTCCCACGGGGTCTCCGCTTGTTTCGAAAGCGATACAGTGAGAGGTTAACGTGAGACCGCCGATACGTACGCTAACCTCAACACTAACATAAAAATTGTATATTAAAATCTATCCAACTGAGTTAGAATCAATTTTGCCAGCGGCAGAATTAACGGCATCGTTCCGTGAAATGCATGTACGGATTTCCGCAAATGTGTTACCGTAATAACGAGGGAATACTTCCGCAAAAATAACGCAATAATACTACGAAAACAACAGACTATCTACACAATTTAATAATCGTGTAGTTTGTTTTTTCCGCCTATTTGTCTCTAGAGGTAACATTCAATTTTTCGATCATTTGTTTTTTGTAAGTTGGCATTTGCTTGGAAACAACTGTGCAAAACAGATCTTTCACATTTCTTTCAAATTTTACTCAACTTTTCCAGTATAATTTACAGATATTTCAACTGTGTAGCCACCTTAGCTACTGCATGTAAGCGCTTTTTAAAGTAAGGATCGTTGTACCACAAAAAAGACGTCGAGCCGCTAGATTTACAACTGGGCAATATCAACCTATTTGGTACATATTCTTGCTGATCGCGGGGTAATAAATTGAATTGAATACAATATAGACACGAGATTGCACGCGATGGGTTTATATTTTTGGCAATATTTTTAACAGATGGGAAGAGAGGAAAGAGCATGGTCGCAGTCGATTTTTAAAGGGACTGTCCCAGGATACTTCACAGCAGTGCAGCACTGTGCTGCAGCGTAGCTATCATTAGGTGTTTTCCTAAGTTTAAAAAAACCCATTGTAACAAGTTTAAATAAATGCCAATGAAGTCCAAAACAGCTGATTTCATACAAACAGACCATTATCTTCCTTTTCCAATTTTTCCAATTTGTTCCAAGTGTTACGGGTCAAACATTACTTGGATTTCCATGAAAAATAGTCGTAGTTGAAATTAACTGAAACTTGTGGCAAAACATACTTAAAAGGCCTTACTACATTTTAGTAAGGGTCCTGGTGCCCCATCCGTTCACCCTGTATACCGTTCTCAAACAGCGATTGCTCAAACGGTAGCCTCTCGACTGCATCAAGTGATTCAGATTAAGGAGATGGGCGACTCCACACCCATTGCTTTCTTTACTGCCCTCTGTTGCAAAGCCGCCAACTTGTGCCTCGCTGACTCCATGCTTCGCTATTTGGGTCAACCACCTCCCAACCATCATCTGTGCCGTCGTTACAGCGCCCTTCACCATGGACATCAACGCGGTCCTAGAGGCTGCAGATGCCATGTTTGAAGCATCCAGCAACAACATAGCAGCCGGACAACTCGCCCCGGACGCCGACAACACCATCCACCGCCCCCTACACCCCTGATGGCTGCTCCGACACCAGCAAGCACCAATCCCACATCGCCCACCTTGGCACAACGAGTCTCCCTGCTGATGTCCGAACAGGACCACCTCCGCAGACTTCTCCGGCCCACCATGGCAGTCGCCTCAACGCCGTCGCATGAAGCCAGACTCATCAACATAGTGGCCCTGTCTGCTAATTTTACACGTTGTTCGGGGAACGGGCTCGCAACTGTAGTATGCTTTCCCAGCTGCGGGAAACTAATTCGGCCACCACAGAACCTCGATAGATGTGGTAACGGCCTTTTCGTGCTTGACAAGACATCCGGCCTGTCCTTTCTCGTGGACAATAGCGCCGACGTCTCTGTCCACCCGGCCTACTCCCACCGAGAGATGCCACCCCGCCGCCCTTACACTGAGTGCCACAAACGGCACACCATCCGGACCTAGGCCTCCACCGACCACTTGCGTAGACATTTCTGATCGCTGAAATGTGCTGGTGCCCCATCCTGCTGAAACCACATTCATCAGCACGCCCAAGGGAACATCCTCCAGCAGGTTTGGAAACAATTTTGCTGGTAAGCCTAGTAGGCAGAATGTATGGCCCAATCCATCGGTGGCCTCGTATGTTAAATGCATGTCAGCATTGGTGAAACTATGCATTCCTAACTGGAATCTGATTGCAACCTGCCAGGTAATCGTTTATTATGTCGATTCGCTTATTAATCGATTGTGAAGTGGTTATTTCCCAACATTATCCCCACATTGTTTGCCAAAACATGTTTTTGCCTTAGTGTCCCCTATCACCCCAACCATATTAGATTCGGTGGACCGGATCTAAAAATATTGGTTATCTGAATTTCAATTTTAAATAAATGGTGGAAATATTTAAATTATGACACCCTGACCAGTCCGCCACTGACTAGAATTAAAAAATTGTCCTAAACCAAATACTTTTAATACCTCCAGGATTACGTTAACCTAGATTTCAGAACTATAAGTTTGAAATTCGTGTCTTACTCTAGCTACTTTATCGTCGTTAAATATATAATTTATTAGATATAGCATCTTTATAGCCATAAGCAGCAGTGGTGGCGAGAGGAAGGGGGCTGTGCCATGGAGGTTGGGGTAACAGCATTGCATAATGGCTCAAATTGTGTTTATCAATAAAGTATATGTTGTAAAGACTGAAAATTGGTTAATAATTTATACTCACGTGATTTTCGTCGAAAACTCTGAAAACTAATGAAGCAAATTTGGTAGGATCTCCTTGCGGGAAAAACTGTCGATAAATCTTGATAAAACCCTGGGGAAAAAAGAAACGACGGATAAAATGTGGCATCTCAGTTTCGTATGCCTTTTTTAGATCCTCAATACGAGTTAACTTCGAGAGTCGTTTTTAGCAGTTACTTCATCACAATGATGCAATTATCCTTTATCCTCACATTTTGTTCCGGAGAAACCTTCTAAGATGTGACTTACACTCGTTACTCCAATTTGGATATTATTTTCACAATTTAATAAATCTGAAGTTAACTTTGATTGTTTCGTGTACCATTTCTGTTAAAAGTCCGTCCGGGCAATCTTTGAGAAATCCTTTATACCTGTAAAAAAATGGTCATCAAAATAAATTTGATAGCACGGAAAACAATGTCAATGATAGGAAAAGTCATCTAGAAAACTATGTCACAAACACGAGCACGCTATTAGGAAGATGGTGGGTTTTGGGATGCTGCTAAAATACTGAACATGTTTGCTGAAGTAGGATGAAGTAGCCATTTATAAACAAAATTAATGAGGAATCGTTTTCAATGTTTTTATAAAATAATCTGAATAGAGAATCCGAAATACCAAAATGTCCAATAAAACTGACAACCGATTAACTCGGTTTCTCGGTTCATGGAGGTTCATCACGATCAACACTCACAACAGCCTCAGCAGAGGTCTGGGCCCGCAACAAGGGGTGTTGTGAGAAATCCTCAAACGAATGCCACACGGCCTCAAGTAGCATCATCCCTCCGACTACCGCAGGGCCTGAAGGCGCAAGATGGGTGTCAGAGAGCCCCGTCAATGGACACTCCGACTCCCGCATTGGTTGAATAAGAGGAAACAACACGACCACAAACGGTCGATTTCATGTTTCGTACACCCAAGGGGGGTGATAACGTATCGCCATCAACTGACAAAGCTGCACTCTTAATCATGTAACCCGTTGTACCCTCAAATTTCGAGGTACTTTGAAGGTACAATGGAAAAACCAGAGGTTAC
>JAUJYV010000916.1:0-24989 GCA_033995625.1 Ophyiulus pilosus
ATGCAATATCAGAAGTTGGACATGCAATATCAGAAGTTGGACATGCAATATCAGAAGTTGGACATGCAATATCAGAAGTTGGACATGCAATATCAGAAATTGGACATAATATCAGAAATTGGACATATGCGGAGGTACAAAAAATATGAAGAGAAAGACTTATTTTGAGCACACTGGAATAACTACAGTTAACAAAACTGAATGTTCTTCTTCTGTTCGCTTGCACACTGCAGTGCCCTTGCCAGAGCACTACCGAATGTATTTAGTACATTCGAAATTGAGGATATCCTTCTCTAGAGAGAGTTCGTTGACAATCTAAGATTGTGGAAGGCCCTCAGAATGTCACAACGCGAGTTAAGAACAATAAATGGTAGACAGGTTTGATCCCCATTTCAGCTGAGCTCCTTAAGTTGACCATTATTATGGGAATAGCAAAGCAGACATTATACAGGGATGAGTAGAAGTGGAAAGGGTCGTGGCAGTAGCAGGGCACAAAAAGGAGAAACTATAGAGGGATGAAGACAGGTTACATTGATGAAGGATGAAAAAAATGTGTTCCCGTGACAGGTGTAGGTATTATTATAGCCAGCCCATGCACATAAATTATAGTATAGCGACATGTTAGATATATTAAGCATATTACAACATCAGATATTGGACTTGTGCTGAACATGCCTGGATTTTGGCCCTACATGGTCACTGGACGTAGATATGCAGCTGGAAATCCTGTTTTTTATCGATTCCCGTTTGGAAAGTCCGCTACTTTTATCTCCTCGCCCTTGTTTTTGGTCTCATCGTCTCTGCTTTTGTCTTTCTCATGCAGGAACTGTGGACCAAAGGGGGTTGTTGCTCGAAACAATCAGACCAATATTAATAATGCACATATTGATCCTGAACGTGAATTTCCGATTCGAGGCTTTGCCAAACAATCGAGCTGTTTCCGAGCTCAAGGGAACTGCTCCCACGCCCCTTATCGCCATTCCCTGAAAATCATTTATCACGTTGCTTCACCTCCCCTGTACACAACCTTAATAACCAATGTAGCAATTTGGGACGGCCATCTTGAACCCTTGGAAATATTTTGAGCAAATTTGGAAAATGAATACGGAGTTTGTTTAGCTATAGATGACAGAAATAAAATGACGGAGCCGTACTATTTGTTAACGTATAGGACTACCGTTTTATGAAAAGTTAATGTAAGCCGTTTCACCGCCACGCAAGCCGCAGCCGGTTAGCCGTTGCACTACCGTTTCACGCCGCTGTTGAATTTACCCACTAATGCTGAAAACGAAGTCGTGACGAATACAAACTCAATTTATCATTGAATGGAAACTAACCAAAAGCTATTTAGGTGAATTGTAAAGTCGCCATCAGCATGTTTATTGTAATTCTGTGCAACATTTGCTCTACATGCATCATTTTTCAATGCTGTAGGACATTTGCAAACAACCCTCGCCATGCATTGTCTTTGACGAAAAAAACCCCAAAATCGATCATGTTTGTACGAAAAAGATACACTTCACAAATAAACTCTTTCTCCTCATGATTTTAATTCTTCTACGAGGCAGTGCGACCCGATATGTTCTCTATAAAAGTGGCTTTTGTTCGCGTGTCATGTATTTGTACAGGCATTTGTTCGTCAGATGAATGAATGTAGGGAAGTGCATTTTTTTTTTATATTTTCTCTTTTATACGTTTTGAAATTTAATCGATGTTATGAGATTTCCACAAACTTGGCATGGTTTTATGTTATTCAACTGTGATTTGGATGATGTATCAGATATCTGCGTTATACAGGGTGGTCCAACAAATATATTACTTTTTGGAAGTTTAATAAACATAATAAACATTATAAACATCTGATAATAATTTGAGAAATTAGTCTAATCATTTTCTAGTAAATTTTCTACATTATACTCTTCTCTATTTTTTTTTTATGCATGAATGTTGGATTTTTTTAAAACTTATCCATGCATCATGGTTATACCCAATGCACATGTATAACCTGAACTCGTCTTGCATTACTTTTACAACATTTCTGATGCAGTAATAATGAAGTCTGTTTAGCTGTAATCACCCTTTAGAACTCATGTCTGACTGGAGAATTAAACATAATGATAATCGACAGTATTACTTGCCAGTAAACTGGACGCATGATAAAGAAACAGATGCACGCTCTGTCCTTCAAATTAACGGTTGGAAACACCCAAAGACGTCGCGGATTTCTTTTATAACATTTTTGATTTCGCCGTTTTTCTTTGTTCCCGCACTAAATTGGTCTTCTTTTGTGGGATTGAGCTTTTATTAGCCATTTTTTTCAAGCATGGACTCGGAAAAATTGGATAACGTCAAGGGAAACCAAGAAACCAAGCAATCATTGGTGATGTACAACTGGATTCCTCACGCTCTTCTGGCATTCATTACATAGCCACCTAATCTGGGTCTTCCACTACTGCAAGAAAGACAATTTATTGTTCTTTTATAGTGCAATCACCTGTTCGATTTGATTGTTGTTGATGCAGGCGCCACCGCATAACGATGACATAACAGAAGCCAGTGTCATAATGCATTCTTGAGCATCCTGTCTCGAGAAGTTTGGAAAAGGAATCGTAGGCATCTTGATGGCATTTGGGCAATGATTTAAATTACGTGTTCCGGAACTATGCACTACTCTTTAAACTTCTGGTGTTTTTACAGTTTGATGTAAAAAGCAGATTTATGTCAAAGTTTATAGATTTACAAGCTAAGATTAATTATTTGGAATCTTGAAAACTTGTGGACAAGTGTTTCAAATTTTTAGATGTGTTGTCCAAAATTTCCCTTTTCACGCTTTTGAAAATTTGACACGGATGGAATGTCACGTGACGGAATGTGATGTGGCGTTGGAATGTTAGCTAATTCATATATACTACTTTTCATGATTACAAATTGATGAAATTTAAAAATGTTTGTCATACAGGACATGTTTTAATAATGTATATAACTATTCTGAGAGAATGCATTATATTTTTAAGAAATATGTAGACATCGTGACACATTGGAATATCACCTTGTAGAAATGGAATTTGTTTGGAGCTGAGACAGTTGCTATCAGCACTACTTGTCTGTATTACGCTTTTTCATTGGAACATCACGTTTACGTTGGTTTGTCATAAGAGAGATTGAGCCAGCCAACGCCTTAGCGTTAACCTTAACGTTAGAGGCGGGAAGGGAAGAACCATGCATGCGCACTCATGACGTTCGTTTAGTTCATTGGGTAGTTCAGTCTGTGGCTCCTCCCTTCCCTCCTTTAACGTTAAGGTTAACGTTATGACTTTGGCACAACGTACAAAAGCACAACGCATTGTTTGCGATAGACTAAAAATGAAATGGGCTTCATCGGATTATGAGTCGATCGTAAAAAATTGTTGCTACTGAATATGCTGCCATGGCTTCAGACAGCATGTTTTTATTAATAAATAAGAGAGGGGGTTTTGATCCCAAAATCAATCAACCACGCCGACATGTTTGTAAAACAGACAGTCTGGTAAGCCGGTGGGAAGGAGGAGAAAGACACGCGATAAATTTTTGTTGCTGAGTGATTGTCACAAAAAATTAACAAAAAAACGAAAGAAAGCATTTTGTGAAAAATATGATTGTTAATAAGAAAATTCTCTCCTGGGAGAACATAGCAAGGAACTAAATTTTTTGATACATAAATCCAGGTATAGGACAATAAACGTTGACGTTCATGTCGTTTTAAGTACTTTCTTTTGAAACAACATGTTTCAATTCCAATCTAACCAACAGATGAATATTTGCTGTTTCATTGGTTTGAAGTTTCGGAATATTAATGTAGACAGCTTGACAGCCAATTCACTTGCCCAGAATAACACAAGGTGTCGATCGAGATTGCACGGATCACCCATTGTCCAATTCCCCATATTTTTTGTTAAACCCGTACCTCACTTGCTCAACAAACTGCAGCTTAAGCTTTGTCTCTCCAAAGCTACATCTCAAGCTTAAGTTAAAGCTTGAGATGACACCTTGTCACAGTTGCTGGGTCTCATATTTTGCTGGTTAGAGCTCATCTTAACAATTTCTCTGTGTAGCTGTGGTATGCATCTGGGACTTGAGATGCAGGTCAGTCTCAAGCTCATGCGATTTAAGCATCTGTGGTACGGGGGTTAGTGGTTTTTCGGAACTCATGATTTCAAGTTACCAAATTTCATGGATCTCAGTGGAACTTTAAAATTTTAAAAAAAAATAATAGTATTCTAACAAATTTGTGGTTGCTTTAAAGTGATTTCATTTTACAAAATCTTGTCATTAAGCTCATAATTTTGGCATAACTGAAATTTACTTTGATTATTCGAGAATCACGAGTTATATTAATGAAGTTCTATTTTTATTCGATGAGAATTTAAGGGTAATGCGTTAACAAAGCCATTTGTTATTTTTCAATGAACCAATTCATTTAAAAAAAAGTTACGCTGTAATTTCTAATTTGAATTTTTTTTATAGAATAAAATGGTCTTAGTAATTGTCCTAGTAGAGTTCTGAGTCCTAATGGTTTGAGACCCGCTTAACATTATGATTTACAATTGAGTTTGTTTGGAGTTGTATGCACTGTTAACATTTCATGCATCGTTGAATTCTTGTTAACAATAAGTGTTTTGTGGGAAAATATTCTTCTCGGTGAAACATATTTCTACCCTAAAAAATATGATGAATACAGTCGTAGATGTGATTGTCACTGAAGCTTACACTTTCACTTTCAAGAACGTACATGATTCGCAACCAATTTCTGGGCATTCAATCGCTATTCAACAGATTTTGATTATATTGTACAACAACCATGCGAGAGCTCGTTTGCAGATGTTATCATTGAAGCAAAACGTGAATTTCCATGGTAAAAATTGTCGTTCGACTAAGACGATTGGATTCTACTGTAAGTTAATTTGCTGTTAAATTGCTTTTCTGCAAACCTCTGTTGTCCATCGTATAGGCGGTTTCTTTCCAACGATGGCTGTTTAGGATTTTGTTGTCACCACAAATGTCCTCGTGGAAACCAGATTGCGATTCTAAAGCACAGAATGGCAATTCAACTAAGAATTGTTGTAAAGTTAAATGTAGTGTGCAACGTCAATGTAACATTTAATTAAAGTGGATTACTTGCCTCAAAAATGTTAGTGGCTCAACAAATACTGTAGATATTTTTTTTTATAAAAGTTTAAAAGGAAATGTCGTTCATCTAATATAATGATTTACGGTATTACTTTATTTGAACTAAAAAATCTGTTCAATTAAATTGATTTATTTCCTTGTATTTTCTTCAATGATACCTATTAAAGTCAGAAACGAGTTCGTTGAACCACGCTGAATTATAACAAAAAAATGACATCAAATTTGTAGTATTTTTTACATCCATTATGAATTTACTTGTCATCATAAATTTTCAGTATGGATAAAAAACTTATCTGCAAAATAGTAGCATTGAAGCTTTTTTGCTCAATAAATGATCAAAATTTTATATTTAAAAGATTTAAGACTTTGTGATCGACGTCGACGATTGTAGTTGTTCTCAATGAAGCAAATGGACAATTTCAGGAAATAATTTGCCATTCGATATCATATCAAAACTGGCTTCAATCAACTCTTTCCGGTGCTAACATTGAGTATAGAGTCAGGTCAATTGTAGTATTCACTAATACGAAATATGAGACTGCATGGTTCGTGCGTGTGTTTCGTGTTGAGATGGTATCAAATTCTAATCCTATTTTAAGTGGTCATTATGTAATTAACTCGAGAAAAACGATAATTTTATGCAAATTAGTCTCATTAAAACTAACGTATGGCAGAGCGACTCAAAACATCATGCAAAAAGAAATATAGAATTTTGCTTTTTAAGTGCGCACGTTGTTGTGATGACATTTTTGGATACCGTATTTTTTAAATCAAATATCCCGGAATTTTTTTAATCTATCTTTAAAAATTCCATACATCCTTGGTCCCTATTTACTTTCATTCAGATGTGGTGTGTCTGATCCATGCGTTTAAGTTTAATGTGGGTATTTTGGAAATGCTCATATAATTTTCTATATTCTGCACCATGTTATTCGTTTATAAGATTGCTTTAAGATAATTTACGATCATCCTGTATAGCATCTTCTGAAACTTTGATGTAAAGCGAGACTAGACATGGGTTCGCAATATTGATTGCCTGCATTCTGCATAACTTACACCGAAAACACTGATGGAACCAGAGGCGCGTGGAAAACGATATAAAAAGCGGTAGTGGGCTGCAAATTCGGTGGGAAGTGCGTATAGTCATCTTAAGGCGGAGACATTAAACCCACTTCGCCATGGGGGGTAGTTCTTGGCTTATGAATTATGAAAGAGAATGGGCCTATACTAGCAAGTACCAAGTCTTTTTGTGGCCACATTAGAAGGTATGGTTATAGACCGAATGATGGGTTTTTGTAGCTGTAAAATGTAGAAGTTTCACCAAGTTACACGATCTGTCCCCTCAACTGATCTACAAAACGTGTTTTGGTTTCTTAAAGGATGAGGTTGGTTTTCTTGAAAGACGGCAGGGTTTGCTTTCTGAAAGATTGAACTTTGTCTTCATTAAAGATGCTTGTTTTTTGAAAAGATAAGGTTTGTTTTCTTGGTTGATTCTTTTATTTTAAGGACAAGATTTGTTTTCTTGATGGATGTTTTGTTAGTTGAAGCTGTTTTCTTAAAGAATGAGGTGTGGATTTGTGTTATAGATGGATAAGTTTTTTTATTAATGAATGAAAAATAAGGTTTGCTTTCTCCAGAGTAAAGGTTTTGTACTTGTTTTAATTATTGTTTCTGTTCTTAAAGTATGGCTTTCTGGAAATACGAAATTTGTTTCCTTTTAGCATGGTTTGTTGAAATTGTTATATATAAGGACGATATCTGTATTATTGATGGATGAGGTTTGTTTTCTCGAAGAATAGTGTTTGTTTTCTTGAAGGATTAAGATTGTTTTTCTGAAGGAAAAGATTCTGTTTTCTTGAAGGATGTGGTTTGTTTTTCTAGAAGCTTGATATATAAATTTTATGGAAGAATTGAGTGTTTTCTAGAATGATGAGGGTTGTTGTCTTGAAGGGTTTGGTTTTTTTTAATTAAAAGAATAGATTTTTTTGCTTAATAGATGAGATTTGTGTTCTTGAAGGATGAGGTTTGATTTGTTGTTTTCGTAAAAGACTGGTTGATTTTCATGTTGATTGCGGTTTATATTCCTTTGAAGCTGATGTGCTTTTTCTTGGAAGAAGTGGGGCTTTTTATAGAAAAACTGTGGTATGGCATAATTAATTTGGGATTTATGCAAATGTTCCATATGCATTTGTTTTCAATGGAAGTTTGTTCATGATAAACGCGGCATTTAACAACATACCTTATTTACTGATTTTATTAAACCAGGGCGTTAGTAGTTCTGTATATATGTATATATTTACTATATCACTATATAGAATGCCGGTAACTGTGCGCACTCTTCTTTCTGAGCTTATTTCAACCACATTATAACATTCTTTATTTCACTTGCAGTCTCAAGTCTCAAACCATTTCTGACACCCCTATTTCCTATCGATGGGATCTGACATCTGTATACACATTGCACATACCATTAACTTTATAAATGTGGCAAAAGCCACTCTGCACACCCCCAAACTCAATTAAAAAACGTCAAGTGTGGGTTAAAAGGCAGACTTTATGGGGAGGTAGGATTAGCATAAATGCGGAGGATGCAACGATGTGATTTATTTCATGCTGTGATCTTATCCTGCCTCAGTTAGAAACCCAAAATATTAATGCTCGTGAAATGCACGAAATTCTTGTCGCATGACGTTAATGATGTTCTTGGCGGGACATAAATCTGTTTGCCTTCCTTATAATGTTAACGCCATCATTAAATCACTGTTGGTTGTGGGTGATTATGGTTAAACGAAGAAGATTATGGAAAATTGAAGACATTGGCAAATAGTTATGACATTTTTGGATTATGAAACTTTCTGGTATTACAAAACTTCAGTTGGATTTTTTTTCTAACAACCAAATTGTATGGTGCTTAAATGGTATTTGAAAAAAATGCTCTTTTAGAAATGAATTGATTTTGTTTTGAAGTAGTAATTTTTAAATTTTTTAGTTGTTTACACTTTGGGGATGTGTTCGGAAAGATAATGCGCAATATATATCGAAAGCTAACCAGTTACAAATAAATTTTCTATATTGGCTTTAAGCAAAGCAATATTAGAGAGTTTGAGCCATCCAACGTTAACGAAACGATAACGTTAACGAGAAACAGCGCGGGAAGCCCGGAATGGCAATGGAATGCCACGCTTCGCATAGGGTAGTCATTGACATTCCGGACCGCCAGCGCTGTTTCTCGTTACCGTTACCATTAACGTTTCGTTAACGTTGGCAGGCTCAAACTCTCTACTATTTTAGGTTATTACGATATACAAGCTCTAAATGGGCTCGATTTGATGGAGTCTTGCCTGGACTACAGTCAGCCTTGGCATATCCAAATACAATGATCGATGCCTTGTTTATATGCCCCTCATTATTCATTTGAGTTAGGCCACGTGATTTGAGATGAAGACCCTGCGGGGAGCGCTATTTTGTAGCGACGGAAAACTGATTTGATCCTACGGTTTATCCGCTGCCGCAGTTTTTATGACGGTCCCTCACCAGTCGTTTTCCGACATTTTGCTTTTTTTTTTTTGTTTGTGTGCGACGACAGTCTCTTCTTCAGCAGATTTTCCGATGTTCTCGGAGGATAAGCCGATTTTGCCTAGCAAACGAGTTGTTTTATCACGCTTTTATTGTCATCATTACCTTGTGCGGGCGCTTTCTACGGATGCCGCACAGTGTCTCGATCCGCACTTTTGAGATATAGGTCCCTTATCGCAGGCTAAGGCTCATGGCGGCTTATTGTTGTCGATGGCCGTGTCTGATAGCGGATTTCTTTGTCTAAACTTGTCCTCGCCTGAGAAGTTACGGACCTCCTCTGGTGTCTCGTTCCGTTTTTCATTTTTGCCCCTTCAGCCGGCGGCACAGGTCTATCAGGGCCGTTATCGCCTGATAACGGATGTGCTGATGGCCGTATTTCACGATACATTTTGTTGTCTGCCCACTGAGGACCTCCCTGGAGGTCGTCTTGAAGATAATTCTAAAATAGACCGGGTCTATAGCTACTCTAAAATGGGACCTCTTTGGGGCAGTAGACAGTTTTAGCATGCCAACGTATTTATACTTACTTTAACTTTAATTGCGGAAGGGAAGAACCACGCATGCGCACCCATTACGTTCAGTTAGTTCATTGGGTAGTTCAATGCGTTACTTCTCCCTTCCCGCCATTAAAGTTAAAGTAAGTTTAAATACGTTGGCATGCTCAAACTGTCTATTGAGGCACCATGTGAAATACCAACGTAGAGGACATTTTCCAAAATTGGCCGCATGGGGCGCTGTTTCGCCACATGGAAGCTACGTTATTAGACCATGTGGTCGATGGGGATTGTTCTGTCTGAAAAATGCATAAATCATGGTACTAAAACAAAGGGTCAGGTCAAATAAAAACGAACAGTCTGCAAATACAGCCGTGTACGGATGGATGGTTCCATCTAACTTATAAGCATTTCTTAGAAGGGGCTTAATTTATGAAATTTTATGCGGCGATATCATGAAATATTTGTATTGCTCCCGCCGAGAAATGTGCCGCGTGAATTATTTATGACTTCATCCCATACGCGGACTTATTAGCATCGATGATTGCAATGCATACTGGGTAACTGCCGTTCTGAATGTGTATACTAGTTTGTGTATATGGACCTCAGTAATTCTTGACGCTTTTTTCAGCGAAATCCATATTGCTCATCCAGGCGACCAGTTGAGGGAGAGCCAAGGGCACAACGTGCTCTTTGGGTCAATTTATTAATCAATTTTTGAATAGACAATCGTTGAGGAGCGATCAATAGCAAAATCAAGCGGCGCTCGATAGGGAACGTAGCGATGGTAACCATGACCAAGATTAGATTTTAATAAAAATGGCCGTCTCCATTGTGCAAAGTATTCCACAAAGTACAATTTAGGATAAAACTTTAGTTTTTAAAATGTGTGTATGTAGCTATAATGCAGTGCTTCAGTATCTATAGTAACCGATAGTAAGTAAAATTTACATTATAAATGATTCTTATTAAGCTCATGACCCAACCAAGTTGCAGCCATATGTAAAACAACGACCAAGCTTTGATTAGTTTATCGGCAGGGTGATTTTCAAATGTAGGACTCCAAAATGAAACAATAAAATATCAAAATTCGACGATATTTTTTCAAAAAAATTGCACATTGTTTTACATATACACAACCTGATTGGGCAGTGAATTCGATCAGGATCGATTTTAATGTAAATTTCATGTAGAACTTTACGCCAAATCGCTGAATCGTGACTTTAAAATTGCGCATTATATGTAACGATGTTACTAATAGACAGTTTTCGGATGCCAACGTCTTTATACTTACCTTAACGTTAGCGGCGGGGAAAGGAAGAACCACGCATGCGCACCCATTCCGTTCATTTAGTTCATTGGATGCGTTCAGCTAATGTTAAGGTAAGTATAAAGACGTTGACATGCGAAAACTGTCTAATGTCTGTCACATACTGTACGTTTCTCCACAAGGGGGTGTTTACATTTTGTATACGTGTCCAGATAGTACGTCCAACATAACGCCCTGGTGTCGCTTTTTGTGCCACCCTGCGGCGATACGACGAACTGTGCTCATTAGCACCAAATCGCCAGATGCGGCACTATTCCTTCGAATTTCGTCAATATTCATGCAGGCAAAGCATGATTGCGAATGTAATTCGATTTTATACGCAATTTCTTCAACTCCCCGCAGACGTAGTGTAATTACGCGCGTCGGCGTTCGGATCCCGGCGGGGGAAACGAGATGAGGGAATTTGCAATTAATTCCCGAAGAGGCGTGGCCCAATTTCAAATTTATTGGGAGGGAATTAGCTGGCGTTCTTACCACTCTTTTATTTGTTAATGCCAGACGTTAACCGAAAAATTAGCAGTAAATTAGCCAGGAGCGCCCTTGCTTGTCGAAACGGAAACGTGACGTCATATTTGGTGGACAATATGACTTTGTGGAAAGGTGTCACGCTGACCCCTTTCGAATGGAAATTTATGGCCGAGTTGTTAGTGGAATTATGGTTTTGTATGGGATTGTTGTCATTGTTTGAAAACTGGGTCGATTTGCCACTCCAGGGGGCGTGTCGAAAGTGTAGCGCTTTATGAAAAGGTAACCGATAAAGGTAATGGAACTGCTTCCAGAATGCTTTGCTGCAGTCTCTGAGGAACGGAATGATCCCAAGAGATTTCGCAAGTTCCCGTAATCTAGATTCTCATGGGACGTCTAAAAGAACATTGTACATAATCGTTCTGTTGAAAATCACATGAGCACTAAAGATATTTTTATCTGTTATTATCATGTTTTAACCAGAATAGAATCTAATGGTAAAATATATTACAAAAATGAATTTGTACTACTTACACCTATATTTTAATTTCCATTGGAAAGTATTTCACTTTACAGTACTCCAGTATTTTTAAAACAAACCCATGAAATTCCGAAACCCTGAATTTTTAACCTCAATGGATTATGCATTGTGATATTGCTAGTGACGTAGCTGCCGAGGCTCCATTTTTATTAGCCAGTGTTTTGGGAGTGCCAGTCTTCGCCTAATGTTATGACCAATACACACCCAGTGCTACTCTGTGGCTATATTTTGTAAAGAAACATTTGTTAAACTTTTTTTAAGTGATGAATTTATTCAGAAGAACATGTTTGTTAAAATACTGACTTTTTGAGATCGCCTGCTTCAAAATATGAAAATTCATATTTTAATTAAAAAAGGCCATTGTCAATGTCTACATGTATAATTTCAAGAGGTCTTCTGTCATTTTAAAGCTGGATGTAATTTAATAACTTAATTAAATAATTAAGTAAAAATTTTTTAAATTTTTTCTGATTTTTAAAAATAGACGTAGAAGAGTCCGATTTCATGTTTGTTAAACAATCATTAGTAATCTGATATCGAATTAATCTACCTCATCCACTTTGTTATATATGAAAATCTAATCTATAATATTTAACAATATTTTCCCCAGTCTTGTCATTTACGATAAACTCTGTGTATTCTGTGTAATAGGATCATATCGTGAAGCATGACATGTGGTCCCAATAACCAGATGTCGGTATTTTCTTGTTTGGTCCTTATACGTGGCTGGTCCTAATATCCTGTCACCCCATTATGAACAATGCGCTGCATTTAATTTTAGCCCCTGAAAGTGGGCAATCAATGCAAGCTGATGTGCCATACACAAAGCTAACGTACTTAACACGCATTAAAATGCTATGGTATAGCCATATAATGATTTTTGACAGCAAAGACTCATGATGCATAGTATAAGATCAATTAATCTATATTGGATTTAACCAACGGTCACTATTATTGCAATTTTGAACCACTATTGATAAGTGCAAATTTAATGTTATGAAACTATGTGTTCGAAATAACCTTGTTGAAGCGGTTTTGTTTCGTCACTATATGCAAGGAAAAAATGCAATATGCAATAAAAAAATCATTTTATATTCAGTAGAAATGGATTTTGAGAGCATGAAAATGCAAAATTTCAGACTATATGTTTATCATTTTTTTTTTGGTAGACTAAATTCGTTCTATTTACTGCAATGAATCTGAAACTGCTTAAATGGTGAGATAATAATATCGCACAATTTCATATACATGTATCCCTTGGGGCCCCTACTTTGAAGGAGAGCCATGGGGAAAGAATTACTTATCCATCATCTGTTGTTGACATTCCAAATATGTATGACACTCACCAGATTCTTTTTATTCTTACAGCTCCCCCTGGTGGACTCAGGCCTACTGACTGGTCCGACACGGATGGAGGGACCGCCAACCGACGCAATCGACCAATGAAACGCGAGGAGAGAAGGCATACTGTGGCCGGCGAAAATGTTGTCGCCTTACCGCCGGTGCACAGCCGTTCCATGGACCCGATTCGGGTGGAAGGACCGGTAAGCCCTAATCTTTAAATTATTCAACATCATCCCAGGCTCCCATGGCATTCCGTTATCGAAATGGCCCGTATGTACGCCATTTGCTTTCGCAATGCTTGATCCATTGCAAAAATGTGTGGTTGTCCAACGCCATCTATGGTGCTGTCCGTGTAATAGTCCTTAAATCAGGTAAATGGTAAAAGTGTTGTCCTTTAGGAAGGTACCCTTAATTTTGTGTTCCATCAATTTACCTTTAAAATCAAGTATAAAAGTTTATTTATTGGTAGAAATAATTTTAGGTTCTCTAAAGCGCTATTTTTGCAAACAATACCAATAAAAATTCAATAGGGCACATCATATATAAAATCATATGGGAAATTAATACGCTAAGTCTCCATTGAAATTTCATGGTGATATAACTTGATGATATTCATTAATGATATTTGAAATGTGTCTATTACGCAGTCTGCGTTGCTTTCCCAATTCTTGTTCCGGTTCAGCACCCCCTGGTGGCATATGTACCTGTAGAATTGCTTCTACAATAAGGCTACGTTCTTTTACTTGGAAAAGACGTTGGCGCCACCTGGTTGTGCTGTACCTGACTAAAGCTAATTTTCAACTAGAAATGCAGCTTATTTTCCGAATCATTTGCATGTTCAGCAGACTTATTGAATTTTACCTTTCACATTCAAGACTGCTGTCGAACATCTGGGTCGGGTTTCTGAGAATCCAATTTGAATTTATTCAACCGTTTTGAGGAAATCATTCGTTGACATTATTTATGCGCCAGTTGCGATTATTCAATTTTCTTTCGTTTTTTAATCCGTTTAAAGCAGTTGTCGTAACCGCATACGATCGACTCGCTACCTATAACAGACAGCCAGCCGATGGTATTATCAGGATGTTTTCAAAAATCTGACTACTTACGTGGGAACAGGCGTGGGAACGCCTGTTCTCACGGTGAATTTAAGCTCTGGTGAATTTATCCATCTCGGGATTACCATGAAAATAGTTTTGAAAAGGGACAAATTTTCGTTTGAACCACAAGTTCTGCACTGTCCCAATTTGAATTTTATCTTTCTATTTCTTTGTCATGTGAAACAGTTTCTGGATCGTGATAATGTAGGCTGCTGGATCCGTACAGGGCTGTGTATTTGCCTTATTCCACTTCTATACACTTCCCTAGTGCGTATGAACCTTTAGCATTACTGCAGAAGAGTCCATCTCATGTCACGTAAAGCTCTCAGCACGCAACTGGGTGGCGACCCTTATTCTGTTTCTCCCCATACTCAACCAGGTGATATGATAATCCAAATAGCAGCCAGCCATCACGGTTAAAAAAAATCCGTAAATTTTGCAGGAATAGTACAATAAAATGTGAGGGAAACGTGAATTGTTTTTTTCAAATTTACATAAAATGAAGGAACTTTCGGTATAGATAGAATGCCATCTATTGAAAAATAAATCCAATTCAAGTCGTATGGTATGATAAACTAAGAAAATTTCAAACATCATTTCTTTTCTGCTTTAATTCAAGATAATTTCTGTAAATTTATCCCAAAAGGAAGAAATTTTACGTATTTCACACATCCCACACTTGGAACCCGAGGTGTAACGATAATGGTTACGTACGCTATCATCTTTTTAAATTGGAGACCTGGGTTCGATTCTCGGTCCCGCTGTCTTAACTTTGGCTTTCCATGTTTTACACAGTTGTTTCCAAGCAAATACCAACCATAAATCATAAATGATTGGAAATGAGTGTGGAATTGAAAATTTATTTAAAAAAAAGGATAACATGACTATTGTGGAGGTGTTCCGTTATTTTTTATGGTGTAATTCAGTTATTAGACAGTTTTCGCATGTCAACGTCTTTATACTTGCCTTAACTTTAATGGCGGGAAGGGAAGAACCACGCATGCGCACCCATTACGTTCAGTTAGTTCATTGGGTAGTTCAATGCCTGACTCCGCTCTTCCTGACATTAGAGTTAAGGTAAGTATAAAGACGTTGGCATGCGAAAACTGTCTATTTTTACGTATGTTTTCCCTTATTATTACAGTAACGCATTTAAGGAAATCTGTAACGTTCCCGTAATTTCTACGGAATTTTATTTTGCTTTGTACATGCCCTGATGCAGTCACGTAATACCACATTAGGTGGCGACCCCTCTGGCGGATGACTTCACAAGCATGTCATCAATCGATGCATGTCCGTTTGTAAGTTCCTTTTCGTCCTTCTGGAAGCTGGCAGACGACAAAATCTATAGTGTATACACTGAGAACAGAAATTTGAGCCGCACTAAATCCCAACTCGTTTAGTGAATCTCAATTTGGCGTCGTCCCCGAGGCCCTACACGGAAAGCAACTCATGTCGGAAATTTATATGAAGGCGTTCCACGACGTTTCGTGTTTGTCTTGTTTCCAAACTCCATTGTGGGATTCTTTCGCGTTGTTATTGCTTCAAATGGTCCACTTTTGCATTCGCATCGCATTTTGAAAGCTACACGCAATTTTGCGACGCTCACAGGACTGGCGCATAGCCATAGGACTTGCTCGCTCCTGAATCCAGATTGGGCGTCGTCTCCAGAATCCAGAATTGGATCGAATCCAGTTCCGAGTCAACCGCATTTCGATCGAGCTTGGTGAAACCCGTTTCGGCAACAGGAGCCCCGGGAAATTTGGCTTTGTGGTGCTTTTCACTTTGCCACAACATAACAAAGCTTCCTCCAAGTATTACTGGTTTGCGCATTTGCCCTTAGATGGCGTTGTAACGAACTGCAGCGCCGCCTGCATTTAAATTGCGTTTTTATGGAGACGGAGGTTCATTTTGAAATTCATGTGGTGCCATGAGGTCACGAGGCCCCACTGTCAATTCATTCCTCTAAGAGGGCGCCAGTTTGCTCTCTCAAGTGGAGGGCGTATCGGCAGATTTCCTGTTGTCTATTCCGCTCCAGAATAGGTCACATGAACGAGTAACTGTAATACGATTTTTCGACGAATAGGTTAATTGCTTTTGTTTTCGAATATTGTAATTTTTATTTACCATGGCCGTTCGGGCTCTCGGTCCTTATTACAGATATTGCAATGAATAGATTTTCTTTTTACATGATTATGACATTTTGAAATTCAATGTACATTTTAATTATTCTGTATATGGATCATATGTGAGGTTGGAAGTAGTCATAATGAAATTTACAATGTTATTGTTATTGGAAATATGGGGAATGATGTTTTTATTGATGCAGTTTGGATATAGGTATAACATCATGGAATAATACCTATTCTAACGAAAATACGTTTCCATTGTTACTTTGGACGCTTCTTTTGGCGATAAAAACTATAAGTAACAAACTATGAAATTTCAATTCTGAAATATTTGTATTTGTCATATGCAAACAATTTTGTAAAGAGACTAGCCGTTAAAATGTGTTAAATGCTAACTTTTAAGAAAAGCAGTTGCTTTTACTGTACCTTTTCGAACATCGCCTTGGGGCTCTCATGGACTCTGGATACGTGGCGCCACCTACGGACGATTGGAGGCACGTTTAGTCGTTGTGGTATTGATTTTTCGGAGGTGGCACGCGAGGGAGCATCAGAACCATCTTGATTGCTGGCGAGCATCCATTATTCATTAACAAAAAAACCGCCGTAAAACAAGAAAACGACTTAAAGCAGGGTGGGCACCCACGCTCCTGGAGCTCTTACCGGAACGCGGATGTTATGGCGCCATTAGGCCCATGAACCACCATCAGATACGCGGGTTAATTTCGAAATCGGGTTGATCGCATCATGGGCGTCAAACGAGACAAACGCCATAATTGAGCGTGCAACAGATGGTTGCTGGCGTTCGCATGCCACGTGCCCATGGCGCTGCCACGCCTAGAACAATTGTTTCAGGATAGTCCGACAAGTGCCTTAACTGCCAAGCGGTCAGCTTAAAAAAAGGCAAATAGATTTTCCTGTATGCCTTTTAAAGCGTTTCCTTCCTAAGGCCGTTTATGAAGCGGCCATCTTGGAAAAGAGCAACACTGATTGGTTCATTACTTATTTGATTTATTATTAAGCAAATGGCAGCAGTCATCTTTGAAAATTTAAAGGCCAATGGATTTTCCTGTGCCGTTTATAAAGCGGCCATTTTGGAAAAGAACAACACCGAACTGCTAATTGCTTAATGATTTGGTTAATTAAAAAATGAAAGCAGCCATCTTTGAAAAAGGCTAATGGGGTTTCCTGTAATGCGTTACCTTGGCAATTAATAAGATGTTTTTTTTTTTTTTTTGGAATCTAAAGAAAGATTTTAATGATTGAATTTTTTATTCCCATTCAAATGAAAATATTTTTTTTCATTATTTAACATGGAAAGCACTCTGATAATAAAAATTCAATTTATGCCAAATTGTGATTACAACCCTGCCGTGTATTTATTCTATTTGCCAAATGAAGTAGAAAAAACATATTTTAATTATTGCATCTATTTTCGTATTCAGAAAAGCACAGATATATTAATTTTTTTTATTTACACATTTTCATGAACATCAACCTTTTTAATGCAGTATTGGTAAATATTGACGATGAATGAGGTTTTTGTGCCCATTCTTTTATTCATTTCTTGTTGACTTTTTGGCATTTTAATAGCGTATTGAATCTAACGTCCCATAGCTTATTGACGTCATTGGCATAGCTTATTCTATTTGGACAGATATTTATCTTTAAGGGAAAAAAATCTCTAGGAAAACAATCTTAGAAACCTTCATCTATCTACACTTAATAGATTTTTGAGCAGCATTATTCTGTGCAATGTTCTGTACGATCATTTGGTAAGTTCATAAGACTTTGAAACAAACCGAGATCTTCACCTTAGAACCTTTAATCTTAGGTTTACTGCAATGCAGCCAGAGCTGATGGCGTTATTTCTCAGTGTTAGTTGTTACAACAATGCGATTATTGCTTTATTCAAATTTGGGAAAGGGTCCACGCTCACCCTGTAAACGTTTCGCGAATTTTCGGAACACTTTCCTAAGTCGTTTTCTTGCAACTGAATTCAACGGGAAAATCCATGACCTTTCGAGGGAGGGCCTTTCGTCGCCACTGCCACCGAAAAAATCAATATTCCAACTCGGATCAACGACCTGGGTTCCAACCAGGAGAAATGTAGCTTTCTCCTTTCTCTCCAGGTTCCACATGATCGTGCTAACAGATTTTCTCTTGAGAGTGCATTTTACATTTCTCGCCACATGATGGCGTTGAACCCTTATTTACTACCAAAATTCTTTACCAACATGGCAGCCGTTGAAATTATTTGTTTTGGTTGTTAATAATTAGCTAATGAAAATATTGAAATGTACGTTACATATTCATAGCTGTTATCTTTTCAAAGCAATAAATTTAAAATGAGGTTATGTTTCAGTAGAAATATTTCTTGTGGTAGTCATTGGTACTCACTGGCATTACTCGATAATTTCCAGAACTGCCTGCTTAACGGCTTATTTCTTTTTTGCTAATACGCAGAATTTCACGAAGAATCATCACTTAGCTGTTCCGTCTGAAGCACTTATCTGATATTGCCATGTGTATACATAGACATCATTTCTCCTTTCACTTTCCCTAAAACGAGGGAGAGACTTGCTTACTGTACCACTAAATTTCAGTTCGTCTGTTGATGCATCATTACCCAACACTTTGTGCAATTTTCGATATCAAGTCGACTAGAATAGTTGTTAGAAAAACGATGTCGTATAACGAAACAAATGTACTTATTCTGATAAGTAGTTAGCTCTACCAAACTTTTTATGCAGATTTCGTCATTTCCAATGCATGATAATTTAAACATAATTCACAATGCATTATTGGTAACTAATAGATTATAAATTAAACAACAAAAGCGAATTATACATTACAGTTGGTATAATCAAACATCTTTTAAATTGGGTCTAATATTCTCTATAAAATCAGTCTATTATTTTAATTCGTTTTTGCTCTTTGCTTTATAAGTTTTAAAAGAACTTATGAGGAAATATTAATAGAATCCGAATCGTTAAGATCACAATTTAAAAAATCTGGGTTGTTAAAGAGTATGAAATTGAGTATTATTCGCATTAACCACTTGAAGATGGATAAAATTAGTCATACTAATCCAAAACCAATATCACCACGTTTTATGACTTCTGACACCAGGGTCAATTTTCATTTTAACACAGATTGAAATATGAAATTTTATTTGTCGAAATCGATGCCTTTCCCCCCAAAAGAGAACGTCTTTTCCTACAAGGAGTGCTCCAAATAGGAAATTGCCCTTTCAAATATCGCACCTGCTCCGCAATTTGGAGCAAGGAAACATGGAAACTGTTGGTTGACACCCCCTATCATCGGAAATGGAAACGATAATACAGTAGACCATCTAGTTTACTGCATACACTGGTCGATCTCAACCTGTTTCGTAGTTGCTGCTCCTGCAAGAGAAGCACTCCTCCCTACCACACGACATTTCCACTCCGTGACAGCAAAGGGCACTGTGTAGAGTTGAATTGAATGCCGTATTGTCGAACGCCCTCAAGATGGCGGCCCATTCCATTGCCGCCCTCGGTGGAGGGCCGGTTGCCGGATCCGATCCGCCCCCTCGGAGTACAGCATCGATCGGCGTAGAGCGGGAGGAGGCTGCGCATTCGCGTCGTCGCGGAAACGGGAAAGACGCCGTTCCGTCCTCTTCCGATCCTTCCAAGAAAATCTGGATTTTTTTTTCTCTGGATCCAGCTCCGCAACTGGCCTTTCCATCTCGGCCTTTTGGAGTGGATTTCTGAAGCGGTTGCCATCTTGGTCGAGGAAAAGCCCTTTCTACGCATTTTCGTTCGCGCTGTGTGTTGTGCGCCACCATGAAAACGTCCATTTTCGGAATGGAGCTTTTCGAGCGGGGAAAACATCACCATCACCACCAGAATCCGCAGCAACAACAACAACAACAACAACAACAACAACAACAACAGCAGCAACAACAGCTGCAGCTACAGCAACAACAACAGCAACAATTGCAACAGCAGCAGCAACAGCAATCGCGAAAGCACAAAGTAAGCACCAAAACGAGGCACTCTCTTTTATATTACGTCTTGGTTTCGCCTTTAAGGAAAACCACTGGGGTGAGTATTCGGTGGAGTGGAGACCAACGGGCTGCTAGAAACCATGTCCCTTCTTGGCTTGATTAAGGGGGCCCTTTCTAACCCTTTTCTAACCATTCTTTGCTTTCACACTGCAATCTCTGACGCGTGGCCCTAACTAGCCTCTGGCATCGTTAAATAATCCACACAAACCAGACAGTAGCGCCATATGTGCTCCATATGTAACGCATGGGTGACCCTTGAGCCGCTGTGCCATCTAGCGGGCTATTATGCACTGCTTAGGGGACGTCATGTGTTTCTCATAAGACATCACGAGATAGGACGGGGATTAAATAGGTTAAGGTCACCTAATGTCGCCTGTGACGAAATCTGCATAAAGCCCATTGCTAAAGGCATGTAACAAAACAACCCAAAGAGAACCGAACGTTTTTAAGACTGGACGCTATGATAGCTTAGGTTCTATATTAAGTCCATTTTTTGGTACTTTTGTTTTATTCCATGATAACCAAAAGTTTGGTCCTTAGACATTTTTTTTAGGCTAGATTGTGTTCATACATACATATTTACGGATCAGTTAATTCTTTCGGTAGTATGCTTAATTTGAAAAAACCCAATTTTTGCTTTTGTAACTGCGTTAAACACACCTAAAAGTGTCTGGAATTTCTTGAGACGAATATTTAAATATGGTATTCTCTGCTATAAATAGTGAATGAGGTATAGATTGTATGAAGTTATTTTACCATTAAGTCTGTAATATTATTCGAAATGTATAATTGACGGTCGATTCGTTATGCAAGAAGTCCTAAGCTATACTTCACCACAGATTGTTGTTTTTATATATGCTATTGTTAAAATTCCTAAAGAGAAATAAATGTTACATACAGTGCATCCAATTATTTGTTCAGGTCACTTTATTTTTCGAAATGTTTATCATTGAAAAACTAATCATAGATAATATAGAACTTTGGAAACTACAACTCGCACAATAGTGTTATCGATGTTTTGAAAATTATTAATATTATTAGTTTATCTCCAGTTGTGTTATTTATTTTTCTTGAAATTATCGTTTTTGGTATTAAGGAAGAGCAGTAAAACTCAGTATATTGAAACTGTTAAACATAGAACAGTCGGGAAACATTGATAAGGCAGACTGAGGCTTCCTTTTCCTTAATGTATTCTTCCAATATCTCCCCCTCTTATTTTGGGATATAAAAAACAAAGGCTTATCTCGAACGAGAAAATATATGGAAATACCAAAGTTTATTATACCAATGCTATGCACATTTATATTTCGCTGCATTCATCCATCTTTTCGTTTTTTAAAAATTCCATATTTCATCTTCATTTAATTTGATATGTCAAAAGCATTCACGAAGAATGTTAAATATATGACTAAAAAAGCAGTTTCCAAAATTCACAATAAAGAATCTCATGAAGGTTATATAGAGAGGAATTGATATCGTTTGGCTTAGGCCTAAGAGATTGAAGTTAGAAAAATGGTATGGTAATAAACGTATATGTGACTATTAACATCTGTGGGACAAATAAATATGTATCAAACAAATTTCTGCATTTCCATACAGTGTAGCTCTAAAAATGCTTGAGAAGTTGTGCGACATTTTCCTTAACTATCACATAAACAAATTATTAGTTTCAATACTTTTGGAACACTGGTTTTGTTATTTAATTTTTGAAAGAAAGCTCTCTTGTTCGATCACAAACATTAATCAGTGGTTTCATGAGATTTTATGGAAATGATGGCGAAATTCCTTACACAACAACAACGACAGCGAAAATAACACTGAAACAGTTTACTTTTTTGTTTATTGCTATCGTAGTTTTATTTTGAATATCAGATTTCCAAAACACTTGACTATAGCAACTGTTAAAAAACTATTTCAATAAGTATGCCTGAGTGCCTCAAGTAGTAATTTCGCGAAACGCCGTCTTAAGCTTGGCATTTTGTTTTTGTAATTAGTGCGAAAGTCAATTTGCCGTGTCAAAAGTATTTTAATTATCACGGCTTGTTCGGCGTTTTTCGGGGTATTTGACGCTTGACGGTACTGCTTTTAATTATACCGTGGAAAATCGATAATTTTCCGAACGAGGTCAGGCGTGGCCTCACTTTTCACTAAATAATTTCCACGAAGTTTTGCATTGTTTCGCAATCACTTTCAACTCGTAATATTGGGTTATTTTGACGCTCATAATTGAAATGCTTTGTTTTCAAATTCCAAAACTGATAGGATTCAAAGGTCAACTGAAATGCATATAATCGCTCCTCTTAGGGTCTTGACTTCCATATTTTATACGGTTTGGGCCATTGGATGACTAGGATCCGACTTTAAACAGAGTAAGAAATACATTGTGGAAAGTCTGCTTCTAAAGTGAGGAATGTTGACGATTTTTAAAGCACATTAATCAGATGTTTAATTGATACCCTCAGATAGGTGATCTAACAACGTTAGCCGGATGGAATGTCATAGAAATACTATTATATTTACCATTGGTAAAGACCATACTTGTAATTTGTAGACTGTGGAAAGGATAATTAGTCTTAAATCATCTAACAACTTTTTCACTATAACGCGAATTTACTGACCTTTTTTTATGATAAGACATAATGAAAATTGTAGAACAGGACATTAGAGGTTTAGAAAATTCCACAACAGTTATTTCAACTCGTATACGATAATGCCTACCTGCTAATGTATTTGTAAGAATGCTAAAATCAGCTTATCTGTCTTAGACTGTCTTAGCCTTTGACACAGTTCCTGACAGTTATACATTCAACGATTCCACAAGGCAATTCCCTGAAGCAGTTGATTTTCTTTACTCTGCATGTTCTCTTTTTGATGTAGGCCTATTTTTTCTTAAACTTGCATTGATTTTCTCGTAAAATGATCTTAAATTGTAGGGGGGAAATTTCAACTTGTTTCATTTCTTTAGACAGTTTTTCTGGTCTTTTCTTGCCAATTTGGCCGGATCTATGGCTGGCATTTCGGTTCTCTGAAGACTGGCTGGCACCGCTGAATTTCCGCCATCTTTTTCAAAATGTCATTCCTTTTAATGACCTTAGTGTAGAGTCCAGAATGCGAACGTGGAAATGTCACTAGGGAAATAGAAAAATGGACAGAAAAATGGCAATTCTAGCCAAATTTGAAATGAGAATAAACGGAACGGTTGGTTTCAAGTTGTAATTGGCAGCAAATATGTTTAAAAAGCAATTTTGGTGCCTTGTAGAGATAGATGATGTTAAAACACCGTTCGATGTAGATTATATCACGGCTGAGAACAATAAAGAAAATAACAATTCCAATTATTCTTTAGTTTTTTGAAATTATAATATATATGGTAATGTTGTCTGGAACATTCTAAACTTTTATTTGACTTCAAAATCCATTGTACTTGAATTCCTTTTAGCATTTTCTACTTCAAACTATTTTATAATTTAATGTGCTCCTAGATAACGTTCCTGATGGCTTATACTTGAACATCTTTTAAATCTTTTTATTTTGCCACAACCAACAATTTGATCAAACACCATTTCGAGAAATCGTGTCAAATCGTCGATGAAATTAGTTCTGTTTAAAGACAGATTCTTGATGATGGTGCAGTATTGACAATCAGTCTATCTTACCAATGGCACGCAATTCTATTGTGTTCAGGGGGTCATCCTTGACCACGAGCCAGACATCATTAGTCGTTTAATTGATGAATTGCCGACTTGTAACCTATCAAGTCATTGATCGAGATCGGCTCTACAACTGCTACTGTCTAAACTACAAGTTCATGGATTTGGATGAAGCAGTGGCACGTACTACCAGACCAATTCTGGACACTCTTCTGATTCAATTTAGAAATTGAATTTTGATATGGATGCCATTTTGATGCACTTCGCCACTAACTGTAATCCGATAATCGTAGAATTGATCGAGGTTCCATTGGCGCCGGAATACAGCCTGATTCATCGAAAGATGGTAGCCTACAAGTGGGCTTTCCAAAAACATCAACGATCGATACGATTCATTCCTATTTCCTGCAATTTCAGCCCCTCTTCGTTTGAATCACAGACAATCACTGGCGTCCTTTTCATAAATAAAAATTCGACTGAAATGCTTTTTTTAGTTCACGAGATAATCTTTTGTGTATTGCATCGATTTCACCAGAGTTAATTTAACTCGTGTGTTTTTCATTAAATGTGCTTTAATGTCACAGTTCAAAAACACTTCCTATAATTATTATTACGTCGTTTATGTTCTGTATCTATCTATAGATATATATATATATATATATTTATATATATATATATATATTGGAAGCTGGACTTAATTGAATGTAATTTCAAGACATGATCAATAATGCATGTTTGCAGTCTAGTCATTCCTTTTTTTTTATTTCGGGGCCGAGTCGGTCATTTTCCAATTATTTCACAACTGTCATGCAAACGAAGACTTTCACTAATGCACTGGCACGAACTCTGCAGTGTGTACGAAGGTTCAGTGTTGCCAACTTAAGTTCTTTCAACGTAACCTACAAGACACTATCCCTTAATTTCTTAAAATTTCTTGTACTATCTTCACGCATTTCTTTACGTATCACGTGGATTGTAGATGTCTTCCAGGTGACAGCATCATTGGCATTGTCGTAAGGTGCAAAAGAATTCAGAACAGCTTCATGGCTTTGACTATTCTTATTCGGGTTCCCTCTGGTCTTGCAGTGGCTATTTTGTTTCGTTGTTCTGATCAATGGTAGCCTTGGCTATATATGGGAAATCACT